>JAOVYU010000042.1:6091635-6104226 GCA_025674565.1 Synodontis membranacea | reverse complement strand
ACCTAATGCAACTCAACAAAAATTATCTTATGTTGCAAATACATGTAACCATGTCTTCTTTTCTTACTACAGAAATAACAAGAGGCATTCTAACACCATACACTAAAACCAAAGATCGAACAATGTGCTCCTGTTTTACAGACACTATTTATAGAGCGTGACGTATCTGCACTAGATAACACCGGCACTCCACGTGCCTTGTAGGCGGAGCCTGAATGTCCGTTATAGCCGAACAAAGCTACAGATAAAAGTGGCTCTGGGGACCAAATTGTTTGTCCGTTATAAGCGAACTTCCATTATATCCGAGTCCGTTATATCCAGTGCTTTTTCTGCATGTTTATAAAGGCCGATATTCCGTCCATTATAACGAGATTCTACTGTAGTATGCTTTTTGGTAATACAATATATTTTAAATGTAAAATTTCATATACAAAATAAACCCACAGTAGCCAGTGTATTAGGAATTACAGTATGTAAACCGACTGTATGGATTTATAATGCAGTGGTAGTTAAAGGGGCCAGCTCAGCCTTCCCAGAATCCAATTTGTTGTTTTTGTTTACATACAAGGCCACTGTGTCTTGAAAGCATGCGACTGGTACTCTTTTTTTTAAAAATTACAGCTGTGATGATCTTCTCTACAGATTCCCCATCAGCAAGCCTCAGTTAGCAGAACACTGGGTGCGAAGCCTTGGTCGAAAAAACTTTGTCCCGACCACCAACTCATGTCTGTGCTCGGAGCACTTCCTGCCCGAATGCTTCCGTGACTACAACGGCAAACAGTTCCTGAGGGAAGACGCCGTGCCTACGATTTTCTCTCACGCTGCCAGGGAAGGGGCGGACAGCATGAAAGTACGTGACCGGCTGTATGGACTAAAGTACAGCATAATGAAAATGTTTTTCAATTAAACATTTGTTCTTAATTTAAAGAAGGGTGCCAATAATTCTGGAAGGCATTACGGCAGAAGGTTAGGATGAGTGAGGAAAGAGCTTGCTCTTAATAATGAAGGGTGATGGTGAGAACAGGACTGTTCTGGCTGGGGAATGTAACTTCTCTAACTATTCTGTAGTTTGATTTGTTAATATATTTTTATTTATCCTGTTGTTTTACATTGCTTATCAGCGTACTGGATGGTGCACAGGCGACATCTAATGGCTGAATTTGGTACTGGAAGTTTCCAAATTAGTTTAACTTCAGAAAGAAAAAAAAAAGACTGTTTTTTTTCCCCATGTTCGTCAGAGCGTGTGCAGCGCTGTTTCTTATGCTAGAAATCCTTGGAGTAGATATGTCTGTAAGTGCTATCTGTTTACTGACACTTATATGCATGCCTACGTAACGTTATGAGAGATACAAATTTGGCAAAATGTTATGTTTTGATAAAGTATGTTTTTGTGTTGGCATTGTTAGCTGCTCTCTGAACTCACGTACGCTAACTTACTGGCATGTGAAAGGGAAGTTACTGATAATATATTCAGCAGTTTATTTGGTTTAATAAAAAAATACTTATTTGTGTTTTCTTAGTTTTACGGTGGGATGAAAGATATCCGTGTGAAGTATAACTTGTTAGAGCAAACAAAATCTACAGTAAAAGGTCAAGTGAACAAGTGTGCTTGGATTTCATTCAAACCGTTCGCTATCTGCCTATGTATTGTCGTGACACATCGTTAGGGCAGAATAGTAAAAAAAACATTCACAACACGGGAGAAGCGAAAAGAGCAGCTCTGCATTGCTCATCATATCGACGTATAGAAATCACGGCAAATGTTATTGAGTTTAAAACAACAAAAATGGACAATGAAAAGCAGCAAACTTTGGAAACAAAGTCACACGCCAGCAGTCTATCAGTTAGATCTAGCATATCAACAGCTAGCAATGCTGCAACCAAAGCACGGGCCAAAGCAGAGTTGTAGAAAGTGAAGATCGCTTATGCAGAGTGGGAAGCTGCCATGTTGCTCGCATAGAGGAGCAGCAACGGAAAACACTGGCTGAAGCAGCACGCCGAATAGCAGATGTGGAAGCAGACCTCCACGTGTTACAGCTAGAAAGAGAGGCAACTGCAGCATCTAGAGAAGCAGAGGTCTATGAAGCTGCAGCTGGTTAGGAGGCGGGCAGTGCCCCGATTTTGGAGAAAAAGAGAGAGCTCAGCGCACTAGGGAGTATGTACAGAACACTCCAGTGCAATATGCTCAGCAGCCTTTTCCTGAATTGGAGCATGTTTTGAGAGAGCCAATTCCTCCTCCTCCAATCACATCTCAGCTTTCTCCTCAAGCTTACTCACATGCAGTTAACTTCACACAGCAAGCTGGAGTCGACTGTGTGGACCAACAGAACGATGCAGCAACGGCATGGTATGCTTCAAACCCCTTATCTCACGCAACATCATCACGCTACACAGACGCACCCCCCCCCAGCCGCCTGATTTCGCCACCTACTTGATAAGAAGAGAAATGGTGAGCTTAGGATTGACTCAATTCGATGACCACCCAGAGAATTATTGGGCATGGAAAATCTCATTTCAATGCATCACACATGACCTCAACCTGACACATCAGGAGGAATTCGATCTACTCACCAAATGGCTCAGACCGGAGTCCTCCACGCATGCCAAACGAATCAGGTCAGTCCATGTAACAAGTCTGGCAAAGGCAGTCCAGGTAGTATGGCAGGGCCTAAAGGACTGTTATGGAAGCCCCGAAGTCATTGAGAACGCTCTGCTGAAGAGACTAGAAGACTTCCCTCACATCACAAATAAGAACCCTCTAAGGGACCTGCCACAGGAACTGGAATCTGCAAAGGGGAGTGGGCTTACACCAGGGATTACATATCTTGACACTGCATGGGGTGTTAACCCCATAGTTGGAAAACTTCCATACAACCTTCAGGAGCGATAAGTCACACAAGGCTCCAGGTACAAAGAAGAACACAGAGTAGCCTTTCCACCATTTAGTTTTTTTGTGCAGTTTATCTGCAGCCAAGCAAAAACTAGAAATGACCCGAGTTTCCTTTTATCTTCATCCAGCTGCTTAAACAGCGTGAAACTAGACAGAGCAATTAAGTTGAACAAGCCGTCTGTCTTTGTTAAGAAAACTGACGTGTCAGCCACTGACTCAGGTTCTCTGTCCAGCCAGCCTGAGAAGCCGGATGGGCCAGACAAACATTGTCCCATTCACAACAAGCCACACCCCCTTTCTAAGTGTCGAACCTTTCAGAGCAAACACCTAGATGACCAGAAAGCCTATCTTAAGGAAAACTCCATTTGTTACCGATGCTGTGCTTCTACTCAACATGTTGCTAAGGACTGCAAACTGTCTGTTAAATGCAGAGAATGTGACGGTGGAAAGCACGTATCTGCCTTACACCCTGGGCCTGCCCCCTGGTCTTGCGAAAAGGCCAAATGTGAACCAGAGCAAAAGGATGACTTGCTCAGTGTTATTTCTAAGTGCACAGAGATATGCAGCAGCTCTCCCCAACCCAGGTCCAAGATATGCCTTGTGAAAGTTTACCCCTCAAACCAGCGCAACAAAATGCAACATGTCTACACAGTGCTGGACGAACAAAGAGATAGATCGCTGGCGAAATCACAGTTCTTTGATCTATTCGGCATTGAGAGCAACCTCTCTCCCTACACTCTGAAGACGTGTTCAGGCACAGTTGAGATGGCGGGGAGAAAAACAAACCGCTTCACAGTGGAGTCACTTGATGGAAAATCTGTAGTAACACTCCCTATCCTCACAGAATGTAACACAATTCCAGATGAAAAAGCAGAAATTCCAACACTAGAGATAACACGGCACTTCCCCCACCTTGCTCCTGTGGCTGACAAGATTCCACCTCCAGATCCCAATGCTCAAATTCTCCTACTTCTTGGGAGAGATGTCTTAAGTGTGCACAAAGTATGTGAGCAGCATAATGGACCTTCAAGCCATGCACCAAGAGTGTTCGTCAAAGAGCAAATGAATTCTCACTCTCTGCTGTATGTACCTGACATACCATGTTACTCTAGAAACTCAAACAGTCTCCATGCAAGGTCAAGTCATCTGGGAGACGATGTTTTTAAGAAAAATGCAGATGATGAGAAAATGGCCTTCTCAATCGAAGACGACATCTTCCTGGACATGATGAACAAAGAGGTGTATCTTGATGAAGATAACACTGCCATTTTGTTCACCTAGACGTCTGCTCCCAAATAACAAAGAGCAAGCAATACAGAGACTGTCATGGCTGCTATGCACTTTACAGAAGAAGCCAGGTGTGAAAGAGCATTTTTTTGACTTCATGCAAAGGGTCATCGAAAACAGCCAAGCAGAACCTGAAGAGGACCTGACCTCAACAACACTTTACTAGGCGTTTTGCTGCGTTTCTGTAAAGAGAAGATAGCCATAACTGCTGACATTGAGCAAATGTTTTACAGTTTCAAGATCAAAGATCACCGCAACTATCTTCACTTCCTGTGGCACAAAGACAACTGCCCTGAGGGAGAAATCATTGATTACAGGATGACTGTACGTGTTTTTGGTAACAGTCCATCACCAACTGTTGCTATATATGGCTTACAGCACACAGCAGAACTCGGCGAAGCAGAATATGGTACAGACGCCAAAGAGTTTGTGCTACACAGCTTTTATATTGATGATGGGCTAACTTCTGTGTCCAGCGAAGAAGCAGCTATTGATTTGTTGAAAAGAAAGCAAGGAATGCTCGCAGCAGCAAACCTGAAACTCCACAAATGGCATCCAATAGCGCCACATCCATGGAGGCCTTTCCACCAGAAGATCGGGCAAAGGAGCTTAAGGACTTGGATTTGTGTGCAGATCTTCAACACAGTCTTGGTGTAAGCTGGAACCTCAAAATGGACTATTTCACATTCAGGGTGTCAAGAGAGGTCAAACCATTTACACGGAGAGGGACACACTCTACGGTCAACAGCTTGTATGATCCCTTTGGGATTTGTCTCTCCAGTCACTATGCAAGGCAAGGCTCTTGTGAGAGAACTCGCATCACTGCCGCAGGACTGGGATGAGCCTCTCCCAGCAGACAAAAAAAGCCTGGACTACAGCTCTAGCAGAACTTGAACATCCTCACATTCCAAGGCCATATATCCTTGTCTCACTCTCACAAACCCTAAGTGGAGAGCTGTGCATTTTTTCAGATGTGTCTGTTCTGGCCATAGCTGCTGTGGCATACCTGTGGGTCTAAGATTCTAAAGGACAGATTAATGTGGGGTTTGTAATGAGTAAGTCAAAGCTAGCCCCATTCCCTGCTCACACCGTTTCATGCCTAGAGCTGTGCGCTTCAGTGCTTGCTGTCGAGCTCATAAGCGAAGAGATGGATGCTGACCTACAAGTTATCAAGTTCTACAGCAGGGGTCGGCAACCCTAGGCACGCGGAGGAATTTCTGGTGGCATGCTGACGGACTTTTTATGATGTCACATGCCGCGACACGGGATCAACACAGTGGAGCGCAGCCCCTGTCAGTGCACGATCCCTGCCGCCTGCCCGATCCGTTCTGCGCATAGGGGTTAGGGTTAGGGTTAGGATCGGATGTTCAAAGGGTTAGGGTTAGGATCGGATGTTCAGCTACATTCACAACATGACAAGGAGGTTTCACGTGTATGTGGCCAACAGGGTGGCATGCATAAGAAAATCCACCTCTCCAGACCAGTGGCATTATGTTCGGACTGACCAGAACCCTGCTGATCATGCCACAAGGCCTATGCCTCCAGCTCAGCTGAACCTCACCAACTGGGTCTCTGGACCCACCTTCCTTCAACAGCTAGATGCTCTGGATGACAATGTTGTGGAGTCTTTTCAGCTCGTGAACCCAGATTTGGATGTTGAAATACGGCCTCAGGTAACCACACTGACGACAAAGGTTACAAATCAGGCGCTAGGGACACACAGATTTCAGTGCTTTTAAAGCTGGAAATCCCTTGTGAGAGCTGTTGCGACACTTACCCACATAGCGAGGTCATTCTCTCAATCCACATGCACATGAGACCATGTAGTAAATGGCATCACTGCATGAGACATTGCAGAACAGTATTCTCACAAGCAATGTTTAAAATCATCAAAGCTGTGCAACAAGATGCTTACAAGGAAGAGTTTAGGAACTTAACACAAGATAGCAGAGTGTCACGGCATAGCTCACTCAAAAGACTGGATCCCTTTATTGACAATGAAGACATGTTGAGAGTGGGTGGTCGGATACGGGCAGCTGACCTCTCTGACCAAGAGAAGCATCAAACCATCACATAGCCAAGCTGCTTGTCGAGCATTACCATAGTCAAGCAGTCCATCAAGGCCGCCATTTCACTGCAGGTGCAATACGCACAGCAGGTCTCTGGATTGTTTGGTGTCATCCACAAATGTGTCATGTGTAAGAAGCTGAGGGGAAGACTGGCAAACCAGAAAATGTCAGATCTGCCAGTGGACAGAGTGTCTGTAGATCCTCCATTCACACACAGGTCTTGACATCTTCGGCTCATGGAGCGTGGTGTCACGTCGAACGAGAGGAGGCAGTGCTGAAAACAAAAGGTGGGCTGCCATTTTGAGCTGCTTGAGCTCCAGAGCTGTTCATCTGGAAGTGATCGAATCAATGTCAACTTCAAGCTTTATCAATGCACTCCAATGCTTCCTGGCCATCAGAGGGCCAGTACAACAGCTGAGGTCTGACAGAGGCCCAAATTTTATTGGTGCTTGCAGGGAACTGCAAATAAATACAGAAGACCCTAAGATCAAAAACGCCTTACGGGATCGGGGCTGTTCCTGGTCATTTACCGCACCACATTCATCCCACATGGGAGGAGCGTGGGAGAGTATGATTGGAGTCACACGACACATCCTCGACGGACTCCTGTTGAAGAACGGTCCTACAAGACTCATGCATGAAGTGCTGACGACCTTAATGGCTGAAGTTATGGCCATCATGAATTCTCGACCTTTGACCCCCATCTCTACTGACGCAGAAATGCCTCAGGTTCTTTCACCTGCAGTGCTACTGACTCAGAAAGCGAGTGTGGCCCCTGCTCCTCCGGGAGACTTCAGAATGGGTCATCTACACAAAAATCAGTGGCTTCTGGAAAAGATGGAGGCAGGAATATTTGACAACTCTGCAGCCTAGAAGGAAGTGGATTGAAAACAGAGCCAACATTCAGGAAGGTGATGTCATACTGCTTAAAGACTGTCAGGTGAAACGAAGTGAATGGCCAGTCGGACTTACAAAGACTATCCTGAGCAAGGACAACAGAGTTCGTAAGGTGATGGTAAAGACTGCAAAACAAGGGACTGTGAAAGAGTATCTAAGGCCTATCAATGACGTTGTTGTGCTTTTCTCCAAAGATAATAGTAATTGAACGATACATAGTGGTATAATAGACATTATACCAGACGGGGACTGTTCTGACAGGGGAATGTAACTTCTCTAACTATTCTGTAGTTTGATTTGTAATATATTTTTATTTATCCTGTTCTGTTGTTTTACATTGCTTATCAGCGTACTAGATGGTGCACAGGCGACATCTACTGGCTGAATTTGGTACCGGAAGTTTCCAAATTAGTTTGCTTCAAAAAGAAAAAAAAGACTTTTTTTTCCCCCATGTTCGTTGGAGTGTGTGCAGCGCTTTCTTATACTAGAAATCCTTGAGAAAAAAAATTCTGTTTTTAAAAAATTAAAAAAAATATATATATTTTTGATGATGGTTGAGTCATTACATTTTTTGCTGGCAGTTGGTTACCTAAAATATCTTCAAGTATTGGGATATGACTTTTTTTTTTAATTATCAGGTGAGGAATCTTGGAAAAGTAAAAGTAAAAGGTCAAGTTTGAGGATTATCCTGTAATTTATAAATGAATACATGAATTAATAAGCCACATAATTCCTTCTAGATCGAATTACGGAAGAACCGTGGAGGACTGGGAACAAAAGAGGAGCCTCGTTCCGATTCAGTCTCTGATGGAGGAAAACAGCAGTTCACAAAGGAGAGGAGACAAACCACAAGAGATACTGGCCAAAAGGTAGCGCTGTTCTACTCGCTGAAACTGGAGTGTGTTTGCTTACATGTTTAGTGCTGTTGTTCACTTTATATGATTATTTACACAAGGGGGAAAAAAATTATGCACTTCTTACCAAGAAAATTTTTGTTCCTTTTCTTAGATCCTTTTCTTAGAAATCAGCTTTTGACCCCACCAGTGTGTGGGGAAATTTGAGGAATAACCTCTAGCCCCAAAACATTATATTACAACATTTTGTTATAAATTTTCTGAAACAAGGTAAAAGTAATCAGTGTTACTGCATATCAGCGAACTTGAAGCCATTCTAATTTTCTTCTTTATTTTGTTGAGTGATGCTCAAATCCGCTGCTATAAGATGTCCAACAGGAGCTTAGATGTTGCTGTTGCAGTAGTGTATGATTTGGGACACAGCCCATGACTCGGGTGGAACAGATAAACGGAAACCGTGTGATCGTGATGGGAATGATGGAAAAAAACTCATCAAGTGTGTGTTTTTGTTTTTGCTTTTTTTTTTTAATAGGGAAAACCAGGAACAGGAAATGATGCATACAGGAGACGTGGAGGGGCGAAAGTCTCATCCAGCGACAGGTACAGGATTTTAATTTGGGTTCTGTGTATGAAAAATTGACATATGGCTTATTTGTACTGGAAAACCATTTTGCTTTTTTTGTAATCAAGTTGAAGATTTCTGAAGTCATGTAATAATCTGGGCATGACGATACTCACTAAAAGCCACATTTCTGTCCTTTTTCCGGACACAATTCAGGCAGGTCATGACATCTAAGAGCAAAGTGTACGACAGCCGAGGTCTGCTGATCTCCTGTGGCAGAGACCTGTGTGACTGTCTGGATGTGGACTGCATGGGCTGCTTCTACCCCTGCCCCAACTGCAGCTCCCGCAAGTGTGGCGTGGAGTGCCGCTGTGACAGGAAGTGGCTGTATGAGCAGGTGGAAGTGGAGGGGGGCGAAATCATCCGGAACAAGTTTGCAAGCTAACGTGAGGAAAGAAAATCGGAACTGTGTTGGGGCTTCAGTGCATGGAAGAGTTGGCTTTGGGGTGTAGATGTTAAGGGCAACAATTTTGTACTCACTTTTATCTAGTCAGCATAAGAGTAGTAAAGGTATAAAGGGACTGAAAAGGCCAGACGGACATCCAGAGACGTCACTGGCTTTTGGGTTTGCAGTTTGGAGAGTTTTCTTTGTGTCAAACAGTGTTCTTGAGAAATTAAAGAACTGTAATACGAATCTAACACTGTGATTGCACTGGAAGTTTTTCTTTTTTTAATTAAAGGGCTGTTACACTTCCTGTAAAACTGATTTCTTTAACATGATGCCTCACCAGGCTCACTTTCGTCACTCTAGCTTTCACTTTCCTGCCCTTCAGTATAAAGAGATTCGTTAGGTTGATCGCTGGTCCTTTTAAAATCCGCTCAAAAACAAGCGTTTTCCTTACGTTGTAAATACAGTTGTAAATCTGATGGGAACGATTTCCGTCTTTGTGCACTGCTGAGAAGCACAGGCTGGGACACTCGCTCCAAAGAAGTCACGATGTTCACATTCCAGGTGTATTGCTATAAAGTTAATTATTTCCGACAGTAAACTAAACTACCATGTACATTAACTGATGTTAACAAAAATTTAATTACAAAATGCTCCTAAATGTTGATAACTTCCTGGACTCTGGTGTCGTCAATGAAATAAATATTGGTTTGTTGATTTGGCAGTTAACACAAGCTTTAGGTACTTCTCAGACATGATCTCATGTCCTGGTAATGCTAAGCTTCATTTTTTGTTCATGTCAATTGTTGTGTTAAGCAATGTCTGTTTAGGGAACCTTGAAGTATAGCGTTACCTGCTGTGCTGTTAAAGGAGAACTCCGACATTTTTAAGTTATCTCTTACTTGTTTTGTGTTTGTCTTATACTATAGTTCTCCTTTCTTTTAGTTTAAATTTCATGTTATATAGTTGCGTATTGTAAAGGAATTATTGACTGATTTCAGCACATGCCCCTAGACATATCTTTAAATAAACTTTTTTATAGGGAAACGTGTAAATTGTTGTCTGGGGAAATCACATCCACTGCAGATGTGACATTATTATTATTATTATTATTATTATTATTATTATTTTGCATTTTGGAGTATTCCTTTAACCGCATATATTATCTCTGTACTCTGATTTTTCTTCTAAACTGTTTGTAGATTAAAAGTTTATTTTGTTTTTTTGTTACCACTTTGTGTCTCTAATTGGTTTATATTGACGCTGTTCATGCATCGTGCGTAATCACAGACACACAGTTTGAATTTCACGTTGATTCATCATCTAGTTGATTAGTTGTGAATTAGAGCAAAACAAGCTCGGATCATGGGTTTGGAGTAAATACAGAGTATGTGTAGGGAGAGGAATTTCATAATTGGTCTCTGAAGAATAATTATAAGCTGTGGTAAGCATTCGTGCATACATCTCTCATCCAGCACAAAATTGTGTGTGTGTGTGTGTGTGTGTGTGTGTGTGTGTGTGTGTGTGTGGAATATAGAAGCAGCTGCTGTGTTACAGAAACAAATAGAAGATGCTAATGCTGCATGTGAGCTGTTTTAATGAAGCAGTGTTTACATGCTTAGGTGATGCCGAGCAACAGCACATCATGTCCTTCATGATGTTCAGGGTCACAAAGACAAACAGAATGACCTGTATCTCGTTTGTAGTGTAAGGTATCAAACTGTGGGGTTGTGTGTTTTATTTGGTTCATATGTGGACAAGTTGTATGCGAGTGATAATGATGAGACAGGATAGTTAACGTGAAGGATGAAAGCTGTCGGTACGCAATGCTTCATTCGTGTCAAGATGCCAAAAGTGGTTCAGATTGCTACGAGGGCTTTGGGCTGTTGGCTGAGCTGACGCGGCGTGGTTCAGTAGTAGGTGTGAGTGTAGCAGTTACTCGGCTGCATGCTGAAAGCTCCGCAGTCTGCGATTTCTCTGTTACACTGGCTGCACTCACAGCTGAGAGCCACGGGGTAGGTGAAGGACGAATCCACCCCCAGAGCACAGCCTGGCAGCTGGATAGTCTCATACGTCCACTCCCTGAAGTTACAGGTGTTCTGGAAATGTGGCGCCACTGAGCTGCGGTACACACGCTCCTAAAAGATTTAACATCATGACGTCATTTTACCGAAGAAAAGCATTTAGCTACGTTGTAATATCTTGGCATATAAAATATCTTTAATCTTTAAAATAAAATCATTACAGAATTAGTGTTTGAAACATAACAGGAAGATAAAAAATATCCGTAACAGTTTCTGCTTAGTTATTATTTACTTAAGACAGTAAGTTTAAGTATGTATGTAAGTATGTATTTTTTTGCATCTGTATACATACAAGTCCAAAGGTTTGTACCGTCTTTGTTTTTTGTGTTTTTATTTACATCCGTTTATTAGTTGATGTGCAAAATAGAATTTCATGTAATTGAATGTACCTCTTACAAAAAGAAAGGCTTGAATTTCATAGTAAATATAGTAAGTACTCAGCACTTAATCTGCACTGATGTCTGGACTGTACCTGGGTCTGGCAGAGGCCGGCGCAGGCCGTGGCGTTGATGGTGACGGAGCTGCACTCCCTGCCCTCCACAGTGATGGAGATGTTGGTAAGGCGACAGCGAGCCTTGCATTCTGACCCCGCCCACACCAGCATCGGCAACAGCAACACCATGGCAACTCCTTGCATCATCACCTTGGAGTCAGCACACAAGGAAACGTGAATAACTTAGCGGCAATATGTTTGGCTAGAGCAAGATGTTAAACTAGGCTCAATAATTGTAGATTATTGGTAGAAAAATCTAGATCACGTACACTAGATAATAGGGTTTAGTGGTTCAGAGGTAAGGCTAATTTTACTAAGGATTAGTGTGGGTTACGAATCAAAAGATTATGAGTTTAAGCCCCCAGCGCCACTAAATTGCCACAGTTGGTGTCGTGCCATGGCTAGCCCTGTTTGTTTCTAACAAGCTAGGATACATGAGGAAAGAATTTCACTGTACTTGAATACATGACATTAAAGGTTCTTCTAATGTTAACCTGTATACATCAAGGAGGATAAGATAAAATACAAGCAAGCCAAAAATCTGGCTAAACTATGATACAAGACCTGAGTTCATCTTACCTGTTGGAGATTCTTTCTGTCTTATGTCGCCTGTCACCATTAGCAATCTTACTTATACCCTCCTGTCAGCCCAAACGCCCACCTCAGGGCCAAAGAGGCTCCGGTCTTATCTTCGGGTCATATTTCTATTTTTATTTCTGATGCCATTTGTAGAGTTGGACTCTAATCCCCAAAGCTCCATAGCCTTGGCATTCAGTGTTTAGTCTGCCAGAGGTTTAGTCTGAATTGCATCCTGCAAGGGACTGGGGCTTCAAGGTCAAACCTCCCACAAAGCTCACAATGGAAAACACCACTGAATCCACCAAAAATATTTTGCAAGAATATGGAGAATATGGACAAGACGATTGAGACATAAGATGCGAGTGACTTCTGAAGGTCCTTTACTTTTTAAAACAGGTCAGCGTAGGATGGTCCCTTCTTGGCTGGAT
>JAOVYU010000042.1:6069401-6091319 GCA_025674565.1 Synodontis membranacea | reverse complement strand
TATAGTTCATTTATTTATGCATGCATTCATCTTCAGTAATTGCTTTATCCTCTTAAAGATCATGTTGGCTACAGAACCTATCCCTGGATCCCTGCTGGAGGCGAGGTGGATGGAAAATTCACAACAGGTGGAACGCCAGTCCATTGAAAGTCACATTGACTTTTAAAGATTTTCATTTTAAACTACTATAGTTTCTTAAATTGGATTCCACCTTCAGGCCAAGAAGCTGTTTATAAGGGCTGCAAGAAGAAAGCCCATTAGTCAGATGAGACTAAAATCCAACTATTTGCCTTAAATTCATTCATCTTTATTAATTGTTATATCCCAAAACAACATATTTTGCAAATTGGAGAATATGGACAAGACGATTGAGATATAAGATGCGAGTGACTTCTGAAGGTCCTTTACTTTTTAAAACAGGTCAGCGTAGGATGGTCCCTTCTTGGCTGGATCTATCTAAAAAAAAAAGTGATCAAGTCTTGTCTTGTGAAATTTCCCCCAGATTTGCTGGACCAATGAATGTGTGAATCAATACTGACCTTCTGTTAATCAAACCTTTTACCCAGTTCCCATGGTGAAGGTCATTAATCATTCTTCACTCCTATTCAACACTTTAATCGCACAAGGTTTGTGTCCTTCGAGAACTCAATTTGAGTGCAACCTTCAGTTAACATGAACCTGGGAGACATACAGTATATAAACCACATCTTCTCGAGCATTAAAAAGCCTTAGTCTAAGATAATGTAATAATTTCAAACAATGTATAATAAATACCACAGGAATTATTGGCACTCTTTAAGTGAAGGTGCAATAATTCTTTAAAAGGTTTGAGTATGAATAATAATTAAAATCTTCACTCAGTTGGAGAAACAACTTAAAATTGGGGTGGGGTGAATGGTGAAGTAGCTTCATCACACACTGAAAAAATTAGCAAATTTCCACCTTGAAATAAACTTAATCAGAGAAAAAACAAACCCCTGATCAATACATAATTATTTTCAACAAAAACCCATGTGCCATGATTAGTAACACACCATACCATCACAGATGTTGGCTTTTGAACTTTGTGCTGGTAACAATCTGGATGGTCCGTTTCCTCTTTAACCTGGATGACATGACGTCCATGATTTCCAAAAACAATTTGAAATATGGCTCATCAGATCACATCCCACTTTTCTACTGAGAGTCAATCCATCTCAGATGAGCTCGGGCCCATAGAAATTGGCAGCATTTCTGGATGTTGCTTTGCATATGTAGATGCAACGACAAGTTGTGTTTACCGACAACAGTTTTGTGATGTGTTCCTGAGTGAGTCCTTTTAACAATAATGTTGGTTTTTAATCCAGTGCCGCCTGAGTGCTGTCATGGCATTCAGTGTTGGTTTTCAGTCTTGCCCCTTACGCACAAAGATTTCTCTAATCTGGTGAAATCCCAAAATATCTTGCAATTGTATGTTGACAAGCTGAAAAAAAAAAAAAAAAAATATATATATATACACATACACACACACACACACACACATTTTATGTTTCTGTTATATACAGTATAAGCATTAAAAATACTGTTAATCACAATCAGGGCCAAAGATCAGGAAACATAAAATGTTTGGCAGGGACAGTAAGGTGATGACAGATACAAAGAGGATCATAGTTTTAGAATTTCACATTGATTTTTCATTCACTTATGCATTCATCTTCAGTAATTGCTTTATCCTTGTAAAGATCATGTTGGATACAGAACCTATCCCTGGATCCCTGGAGGCAAGATGAATGGAAAATTCACAACGGGTGGAACGCCAGTCCATTGAAAGGCACATTGACTTTTAAAGATTTTCATTTTAAACTATTATATTTTCTTTGGTTGGATTCCACCTTCAGGCCAAGAAGCTGTTTATAAGGGCTGCAAGAAGAAAGTCTAAAATCCAACTATTTGCCTTAAATTCATTAATCTTCAGTAATTGTTATATCCCAAAAAAGGGTGGTTCCAGGGTGAGTTAACATGTCCCATTTACACGTAAGGGCAAACTGGAGTCTGTGGCATCTTCTTTGGGAGAGGAGGCAACTGGAGGACACAGAGGAAATCCATGTGGACATGTGAAACAAATCCACACAGAGTAAACTGTAAATAAAAAAAATAAAAAAATAAAAAAAAGAAAGAAAAAAGAAAAGACAAGCCGTTATATATTTTGTAAAATATGGTGAAGGCTCATTGACGATTTGTGCTGATTTGTACTTCTAAAGTTTTGGAACTTTGGAAGGATATTCTCTTCAAATAAATATACATTGTGTCATACAGTATATGATTAAATTCACAACAAAACCCATGGTAGCTATTCTTATTTTATTCTTCTTCTTATTATTATTTTTGCACATTGTGCTAATAATTTTGGAGACCTTACATATTTTTAAACACCCAACAATGCTAGTTTATTGACTTTCCTTGTGGAATTTATACTGATTTAAAGCCACCTGGTGGCCTGCACAAATCACAATAAAAAACCTAAAAGTCATCCAACGCATTAGCAAAGGAGAAATCAATCTTTGTTACTTGCCTCTGCAATACAAAGCCTTGACCTGCCAGTGACGCCTGTCCTTCATCCTAATGATCCAGTTAGCTCACATCAGCATGTCCAAAGCAGCAAGAGATAAGACTAGGATACAGCAGTATTGTTTCTTTTGGTAGGTGGAAAGGCTGATTGTAATCATACTGGACCAAGATTTAAGATCATATGAGATTATTTAAGGTGAACTAAAGAATGAGAATATTCCTATAATATGCCACATATAAGACAAAATGATTTAATTGTGGCAAATCTAGTATAAGAAATAATTGGAGCATACTCCTGTCTTATAAGTGTTTTATTAATGTAGTGTGTGGTCTGCTAGCAGCTAGTTTATTTTGCTGATTTCATGTTGCAGGGGAAACATTTTCATTCAGAGGTGGACAAAAACTCATTTTTAGATTTTGGGAACATCCCTGTGAATTCCCTAACCCTCTGACTAAATGGTAATGTGACCATCTGGCACTGGCCAATGCCTGAGTCATTAAGCTGTAATATCAGCTAGTGAAATACTGCCCTCTGTGTGCAAGCACACTGCTTACAACCCACTCCAGGCATTATATGGGCAAAATCTCTAGATGAAAACCCACACACCAAGACCAAAAAAAAAAAAAAACGAGGTACTGCATTTCTATAATGCTTCTTTCAAAAGAGTAATATTCTAGGCATGTAAAGTCACTAGGTCTCAATGCACAATGATGGAAATACAAAGTGCTGAAAGCAATGCAATATTTCGCATGAGATGAATGGTTGTTAAAATTGCCAAATTCCCACCTGAGCCATAAAATGGTCAAAATGCTTGCAACGTTACACATTGATTTGTAGCTTAAATGGTGCAGTGGTGTTGATGTGGGTTTCATCAGCTTCATGCAGAGGGCATAGTAGATAAGCTTTGATCTGGAATTCACATAAACCCAAAGTAGCGCTGATAACCTGAAATGCAAGCTCTACAAATGATCAAATTTGAACATCTTTGCATAATTGCACTTTTCTTTGTTTTTCAATTGTCGTTTGTGAGAGGTCATATTTATTTTAGGATTGTACAGCCTAATATACTGTACATGCAGGGTTTTTTTCTCTCTCGCCACAAATTGCAAAACAATTTATGTAATTTCCTTATTTATGTAATTAAAGAAATAAGGATATAAGTAGCAATATATAAAGCAGCTTAAATTATGCATTATAGTATAAATCTAATTTGTACATCTACACCATCTGCCATATTATCCTTCACAGACGTATTGCTCTCCTTTTAGTAAATCTAATTAACAGCTTTCAGTTGAATTTTACAGCCAGGAGATTTGATGTTCAGGGTTGTTTTCTCACTTTGTTCTGCTTTTTGTCTCATTTAGATTGATGCCTTTCTGAGTGCAGATTGCCCAGACAGTATTAAGAACTAGGCTGATATCTCTACTGGCCTGGGCATTTATTAATTATAAGTAGGAACAATGATCTTTAAGTGAAAGCACCTTTTTTTTTTTTTTTTTTTTTAAACAGATTGCATTTTATTCTCATGTTCTGTTAGCTGGCAATAGATATTCAACATCCAGCCAATGACAACAGACATGATTTTGCATGTACATGGTGCAGTCACAGAAAAAAAGCAGACTAAACTGTGCCTTTCATTGTCACTGGGGCGGGTACCCTCTAGAGTACACCTTTTGTACCTATAGTGTGTATATTTCACCTATACACTGAAAAAAATGTTTTGTTGAATTTGCTTAATTTATTTATGGTAAGTGGTTGCACACAACATGTTTATCTAAATCCAGATATATATTTTTAGCTGACTATTTATTTGTAAAATATATATCTGGATTTAGATAAACATGTTGTGTGCAACCACTTACCATAAAAAAATTAAGTAAATTAAAAAAAAAAAAAATCAGTGTAGAATAGTGCATATAGTGAACTTTTTTCTTAATGGTCCAGTTATGTGTATATGTAAAGATATGTAAATCTTACTAAGGTACACTTTAACTTTTTTCTATATTTACAGGCAAAATACTTCATTTATCAGCAGTGATAAGGCTGTACCACCCAGGGACAATAAAGATAAAGTACAGATAAAGGTTATTTATTTATTTATTTAAAATTCTGTGGCGAACAGATACCTAATTCATATCACTGGCACGATTCTCATAGACGTCTTCCAGCACATATTTTCAGCATTGCACTATGCTAAAGTAGCAAGTACTGGAAGGCTATGGCCACCATTAAGCATCATGCACTCGATAAAAAAAGCAAGAGTTTAGGACTGCAGCACGAACGTGAAGGCGCAGTGAGCCGCAGTAGCCGCTGGGGGATGATCGAGCTCTGTCGGCACTGGTCGTGGCCGCGCAAGGCTCCTCGGTAATAACAGGCGCGCGCTACCGAAACAGGCGAGAGCGAGCGACGGCAGACGCGCGGCGCGTCCACTTACCCAAGGCTATTTCACATGGCATTATTCAACTTTTCATTAATCGCGCTGCTTCACTGATTTGTCCGTGCGCTCTGGAGTGACACAATTTGCTTTATTGGTCAAGTGCATAGTTGCTACTTGCGGCGCATTTGTTTGTTTGGTTTTTTTTTTTTTTTTTTTTTATGGAAGATGTGATATGCAGGTGATGCGAGATCCTGTTGAATTGAGTCACGGCGAGACGCAACCCCAAAGTGGCAAGATCCTGTTGGATGCGAATGAAACTCGGCTCTCGAGGATGACATGTTCTCTGGTTGCGTGCGTCGTGTGGGTTTTGGATGCCCAGAGCAGGCGGGGATTTTTGGGCAGACCTGGGATTTACATCCTCACCTAGCTCTGGCGTATTGTGTTGGAGGTGGAAGCTAAGCAAATATTCTCCGGTCTTTTCTCATGTAAGTGGTCTGAGCGCAGGGTAGGTGGGGTGGCCGTTACGTGCGGCGAGTGTTTATGATTAATCTCCTATAGGGATTTTTCTCTCTGCAATAATCACGTATTGTCTCCTGTTGCCGTACAGGCCTGTAACTGCCAAATCAACGCACTGTTTTATAACAATATATGCATTACTGTCACTAAGAGTGTTGTGAATTCCAGTATTGAGCTGTCCCTTTTGCACAACATGTTAATATAAGGTGCAGATTTTTTTTTTCTTTTTCTTTTGAAGGGTGGGAGGGGATGTGTGCAGTCTATAACATGTTTGTTTTTGTGCCCTTTGCAGCTGTCGCTGGCGTCAAAATAATTCCGTGATTCATTCGTGGCCAGTGGAGGGGCAGAGGACAGAACGGCACCCCACCACCACCTCCATCTCCACAACACACCCTCCTCCCTCATCCCAAAGAGTGCTACCACAGATCTCTAACAGAACTCAAAGAAGTCGCTTCTTCCTACAAGTAAAGCACCTCAGGTAGTGGTGAAAAGCGAAGACATAATTTACTCTTCTAATAATCTTATGGAGGACTCTAAAGACTGCCTGTGCTTTTGGACACCGATGCAACGCCATAAACAAACAGGTTCCTTAACCTTTACGCACCTGAATTGATGATGTCACTGAACCTATGTTAACACCTTATGGACTCAGCTGAATGATTTCAGTGAGTGTTGCATGACCATAAAATGAAACTGTATTCATCGTGCATGTTGTGAGGCTTTTTTCTTTTTTTTCCTGTTGACTAATATCTTCCACAAGCCTCATTGTGGCGTTCCAAGTGCATTTATGGACATTGCAGCACTCACTTTTGAAGCCTTGTCAAATAACTGTATTTAACTATACGGTTACAAACTACGCACCAAAATGGAGTTTGCTATGGTTGGAGCAGACAGCAGCGGGTGCAACCCCCACCTGCCGTACGGATATGCCCAGGCTCGCGCCAGGGAGAGAGAGCGCGAGCGAGAGAGACATTCACGTGCGGCGGCGGCGGCGGCTGCGGCGTCCGAGGCAGGGGCAGCCGGAGACGGAGGTGGCGGTGGCGGCGGTGGTGGAGGTGGCTCGTGCGCCCACCCCTACGGCCAGCCATATCAGACTCGCACCGCCTCCTCTACTAATGCCAACCATGGGAGCGGAGGGACTGCCTCGCGCTCCTCCTCCTCCTCCACTCAGCAGGCGCAACAGCAGTACGAGCCACAGCAGCAACTTCTGAGAGAGCGCAAAAAGCAGAGAGGAGTCGCGCGCTGGAGGCGGCACCGCGCGGCTCTCGGAGGGGACCTGCGCCACTCTGAGTTGGCGCTTCTTGGATCCGAGGAGGACGTTATGATAGAAGAGGACGAGGAGGCCGAGGGCGACGAAGAAGACGACGACGGAGAAAGCAAGAGATCAAGTTTTATCTATAACATGGACGACGAAGAGACAGCGTCTCTCACGGACAGACGTCCACAGTCGGGATACGAGAACGTTTACAGCGAGTACGGCTGCTGCGAGAGAGTGGTGATCAACGTGTCCGGTCTGAAGTTTGAAACTCAGCTCAAGACTCTCGCCCAGTTTCCCGACACGCTCTTAGGGGACCCTGCTAAGCGCATCAGGTACTTCGATCCGCTGCGCAACGAGTACTTTTTTGACAGGAATCGACCGAGTTTCGACGCCATTCTATATTTCTATCAGTCAGGGGGACGATTAAAGAGACCCGTTAATGTACCCTTCGACATCTTTTCCGAGGAGGTCAAGTTCTACGAACTTGGCGAAGAGGCCATGATGAAGTTCCGCGAGGACGAGGGCTTCGTCAAAGAGAAGGAAAAACCCTTGCCAGAGGACGAATTCAAGCGGCAGATCTGGCTCTTGTTCGAGTATCCCGAGAGCTCGAGCCCTGCCAGAGGCATCGCCGTAGTGTCCGTTTTGGTTATCGTCATATCAATAGTTATTTTCTGTTTGGAAACGTTACCAGAATTCAGGGACGACAAAGATTTCCTTAGCCCAGGTAAAAACGTGACGCATACAGATAACGGATTTACGCCTTTCAACGACCCGTTTTTCATTGTGGAGACCGTATGCATTATCTGGTTCTCGTTTGAGATCATTGTGCGCTTTTTTGCCAGTCCGAGCAAAACCTCTTTCTTCAAAAACATCATGAACTCTATAGACATTGTCTCCATTTTGCCTTATTTCATAACTCTGGGCACGGACCTCGCGCAACAGCAAGGCAACGGGCAGCAAGCCATGAGCTTTGCCATCCTGAGAATAATCCGACTGGTCAGGGTTTTCCGGATCTTCAAGCTCTCCCGACACTCCAAAGGACTTCAGATTCTCGGGCACACTTTGCGCGCGAGCATGCGCGAGCTGGCGCTGCTCATTTTCTTTCTTGTTATTGGGGTGGTGCTGTTCTCCAGCGCCGTGTACTTCGCTGAGGCGGACGAGCCCAAGTCACAGTTCACGAGCATCCCGGACGCCTTCTGGTGGGCCGTCGTCACCATGACCACTGTAGGCTATGGAGACATGAAGCCAATAACAGTCGGCGGGAAGATAGTAGGCTCGCTGTGCGCCATCGCCGGCGTCCTCACCATCGCGCTCCCGGTGCCGGTCATCGTCTCCAACTTTAATTACTTTTACCACCGGGAGACTGATAATGAGGACCAGACTACTGCGGTTGAGTACCCGCCTCCGGGATGCCCGTATTTCCCGGTTTTCCTGAAAAAGTTCAAAGGATCTCCATCCGGGTCCTCACTGGGCGACAAAGCTGCCGAGTACATGGAGATGGAAGAAGGTGTCACGGAGTCACTTTGCGGCATAGACAAGCAGAGCCCGAGTAGAGGGAACAGCACGGACATTGGCAGGAGAAACAGTACACATTCAAGAAGCATACAGACAGATGTATGATTATAAATATCACACTGATGACTTTCTGTGGAGGGTTTCGTGAAGATGATTGCACAATTCACTTATCAGCACACATGCACGCCCAAGAGCGCAAGTTGCGCACTTGGACGCACACCCCCACACAAACGCGCGTATTACCAGACATGCACAAAAAAGCACGCACGCACGCACGCAGGCACACGTTTTATTTCTAATGGACCTAGGCTGAAACATTCTTTGCAATGTGGCTACTTTTCTAGAGAAACACACCCTGTAATCGAACAACAGGCGACGCAAAAATCACCAGCTTTACGTAACATGGGGAGGTGTGAGTTCTGGCCCATCTACACTGTAGGCAGAATTTCCTGGTTTCAAAGAACGGAACAAAAGAGTATTTTTGCATAGGCACTTTATAAGTTACATTTGTCAGAAGACGTAAATGTTTAAAAAGAGAGAGAGAGAGAGAGAGAGAGAGAGAGAGAGAGAGAGAGATGCGAGCTGTTAACGTAAGGTTGTTATGCAATAAAGTTTAAACCATTTGCACTATCATTAAATATGTTCTATTCTCAAACCAGATTAAACCAGAGATTACAGATACATCTTTTAGAGAGAGAGAGATAGAGAGAGAGAGAGAGAGAGAGAGAGAGAGAGAGATGAAGAATTCAATAAATATTTAGTAACAGCTGTTACTGAGAACATGCACAGTTAAACAGTGTCTCATTTTATGGAAACTCAGCAAATTAGTATGACAGTAGCACGATGCCACAATAAGCTGCCCTCTGGTAAACTAACTTCCTTTAGCCACTACATTAAAGTCAGAGGCATAGGATTATTATAAGAGCGTTAAACAAATCAGTCATCTTAAGATTTCTACCACAGTTCTGGGATCAACACCTAAGTGTAGATGTCACCCCTTAGATATAGCTAACTAGGCCAAAATACCTGTATTGCATCTCGAAATAATCATCATGCACAAGTGTCTCTGACGCCATGGCTGAGAAGGGACAGTCCTGTCACTTTGGTCATAGTGCTGCCACGGGAATACGTTTTTTTTTTTTCTTTTCTTTTTTTTTCCCTTTTTTTTTTTTTTTTTTTTTTTTTTAAGAGGGGAATGCTTCATGCAACTGTTTACTTTGCGTCCCTTTAACCAAAATGACAATGCAACCCTTTACAAGGACGCCGACGGGGGAAAAAAAAACAACAGCTCTCGTGGAAACGTGAACTGGCGCTCTGCACTTGTGCTTTGGTGGACTTTATGCACAAAAGTCTATCATCTCTGGATGGAAAACCGGTCTTCCTGGAGCGCGCGGGGACCACACACACACACACACACACGGTCTCACCGGAGCGCCTCATTGTGCAAGGTAAGCAGTCTAAACATCATTTATAATTTTACATAAATATATCGGTTAGAATGCTTTAAAAAAAATCAAAGCACAAAGATAAGCGCAGTGAACAAACAAGCTTTACAGTTAGCACGTTGTTAACTTAATGATGCGCGCACACACACACACCCCCACACACACGCGCGCGTATATCCGTGTCGAGTTTTACGCATGCGCCCGCACTCGCTTGTTGGTTCCTTGTAGCTGGGTGACGCTGATTGGCTCGCTGTGAAACAGGTGCAATGGAGCTTTCCATTACAGCTTTCAATAACAGTAGTGTTCAGATGTGTTAATGACAAATTGTGTCACTTACATATAAAAAAAAAATCAACAGATACACAGGGGGCAGAATCTGATTCGATGTGATGTTCTATACATTTTACAGGTTAGCACTAAACACCAAGATCACAGATTGGTCCAGCCCTGGACCTGGAGTTGCCTATGTAGTGCGTTACCTGCTCACATTACTAATTTAAAAAAAAAAAAAAAAAAAAAAAGGTAATGAATAATCCTTCCATGTGTGCATTATGGCAGAAAAAAACCTCCAAAATGTGCAGAACGTTGAGTACTCTAGAACTTACAGTAGGTTGCAAATCTCTGCTCTAGATGAAGGTTTGTCCTTCTGTAGAACGCGGTCCTTACTTGGTTGTCTTGGTAACACAGAGTTGCCCTTCCTGCCTCATTAACCATCCCGAGGTTCTTATTTAAATGGTGAAGTCTATCAGTTGCCACACAGGATAATTGCTGTCAAAGACGATTAATTGCACAAAGATGACATAACTAATGTTAAAATATATATATATAGCCGGTTAATCCATCACATAAAGGATGAGTTGTTCACATTGAGTGCTTGCTTTAAACAGGAGAAGTAGACTAGTGTTAGTGTCAGATTACAAAAGCGATCCATTTCCACTTGTGCTTGAGCCACCGATGATAGGAATCATTTAATGTAATCAGACCACAGAGCCAGTGTGCTATTCCTGTTAATGAAGAGGCTATTCCTTTGTGAAAAGAAATTGTATCCTTTAGAACTCATGCTTAACCAATAAAAGCAGCTGACCAGATCTATCACATGTGTGCAGGATTTCTAAAAATAAATTCAGGCATACATTATGCTCAAGAATCCCTTTATTGTATTCATACATTGGTGGAATTTGCAAAGCGCGAAATTGTTGTGTTCAGAGAATTACCTGAACACCTTACTATATGTTTTCTAATACTGTATCTAAACAGTGATCAAAAAGTTTGCTCTTTTTGAGTATTTCATCATTAATTAGCGAAGACGGTGAAATAATGTAAATATGACACTTTAGTTTGCAGTTTGCATGACTGTTTGTACTGATATGTACATTCATTCATTCATTCATTCATTCATACAGTACTAGTCATAAGATTGGACACACCTACACGTTCATAGGTTATTTTATATTTTGACTATTTTGCTACTCTATATATTTTCCTATGTTCTACTACATTGTAGAACACTGGAGATAACAAAACTGAAATAACACATGTGGCACATAGGGAATTATGTGGTAAACAAACAAAAAAAATACATTTTTTAAAATTTAAATAATAAAAAAAAATACAAATTTTTTTTTCATATTTTAGATTTTCCAAAGTTAACTCTGTTCACCTTTATGACAGCATTGCACACTATCAGCATTATCTTAATCATCTTCACGAGGTAGTCACCTGGCATGATTTCAATTAACAGATTTGCCATGTCAAAAGTTAATTAGTGGAATTTCATTCCTTCTTAATACATTTGAAAGCACATCAGTTGTGTTGTGTTAATGTAGTGTTGGTATATAATGAATATCCCTATTCAACAACTGCAGTAATCCATATTATGAACCAGTCAACTAAGCAAAGAGAAACAACAGTCCGCCATTACTTTAAGACATCAAGTGCCTTTTAAGTAATACAAATAAAGAAAGACTATTGAATTAGAAGGTGTGTCAAAACTTCTGACTTGTACTGTGCATCTTCAGTAACTGATTTATGCTGGTCTGGGTCATAGTGGAGATGAATCCTGTTCCAGGAACTTTGGGAGTAAGGCAGGATGGATGGGATGCAAGACATCTCTCACACACACACACATATCCCTAGGGGCAATTTAGTGTAGCCAAGCCACCTACTAGGATGTTTCTGGGAGAAGGAAGGACATGGGAAAAACCTGGAGGAAACTCATATGGATACAGGGAAAACATGCCAAAGTTAAAATGAGAATTGGGGTTTAGGTGAGCTTCAGAGGGGATCTCTCAAGGTGAAAGAGATGACTGCTATAAAACAACAGATTGCAATAGTTGTGTAATGTGAGCAACAGAGCAATTCAGAGATTTTGAATGTCATGTATTGTCCACTTGGCTCAGGATTTCATGCTGATATGAACCATAATTACATTGATATTGAATCTTAATTTACTGTACATCATGGCTCATAACCAGTGCTGTCAGTAACTTGGCTTCACTACACGTTTAAAAACCATGTAAACAAGATGTATAGATGCTCTGTTTGGCATCCACCATATGTAATGCTACATCACAAGTGCCTTCTAGAAAACAGCTTTCTAGCCAAGTGGGCCTTTTTTCCTGTGCTGTCATAATGACAAATGTTGTTTACATCAATTTACGTTTATGAGGGGTGAAATGACAGTGTAATGGCATAGCGGGTTAAGTGTTCGCATCACTCTCGCCAAGGTTATGATGGTGTTGTGTGTCGGCCTAAAACCTCTCTGAATCTTGCTTAGGCTTCACTGGACCAGGGCCTGTTCTCTGTGCTAGACACTGTTTCATCACCTCTTAATACTGACCACATATATTGTGTAAACTCAGATGCTGCTGACCATCAGGGCACCAGAAATGGACCGCTTAGCATGCGAAGGATTGGCCAAATGGAGGCCAGAATAACAGAACAGCAAGGTTCCTGGTGGTCTTCAGTTTGTCTCCTTTAATGTGCAGTGAGTAAGGCCAGTCCTTCAGGCTTTGGGTGCATCCATCCATCTGTGAGCAGAATGGTCATGACTCACACATCAGCTCTCTGGAGCAGAAAACCCACGAGTCACCATATATAAGAGACAGAAGACACAAACAGGTTTTTCGAGGCCAAGTTAGAGTAAATAACCTCTCTATTTTGACACATTCACACCCAGTGGCATGTTAATGTAGTCAGTCTACTCCCTGCCATGCTTTTGGGTGGTGGGAGGAAACTGGAGAACCCAGTGGAAACTCAGAGAGATGTTGAGAATATATGAAACCCCACGCAAACAGTAACAGAGTCAAATGGAACGAGGGACCCAGGAGCTGTGAGGTGGTAAAATGTAAAGTGATTTTGATCACCAGCATCATCCACCTTAGTCTAGTTATGGCATTTTATTGGTCATTGATTGTTCACCTTTACATTGGTATGGATATAATCACTGATAAATTCAGTTCTGACCTGTTGGCTAAATTTCTCAGATTTTTTATTCATCCATTTAAACACTTCAAAACGTTGTCCCTTGACATATGAACAGAGTGTGTAAGTACTCTTCTCTGTTTTAATGATGTGAAGGCACAGGAGTGTCATTTTGACAACCCGGTTATCACAAGCTGAATAAATCTCATTGTGACACTGACTGCACTTATCTAGCAAACCTTTAGACATCTTTTGGGCAAACTGACTCCTTTTTTTTTTTTTTTTTTTTTTTTTTTTTTTTTTTTTTTTACAGCTGCATCTATTAATTTGGCTCCTTACCCAATGTAATCCACCCAATTTTTTAAAACATTATTTATTTATTTATTTATTGCTAATTTGGCAGATTTTTGCATTTTTGGTTGTTTTCCAGAATTCAGTCACAGTAGGATACAACTGGTTTCCCAGACCGCCAAACAAATACAACCAAGTAATTAATTTAACTTGAGGTTAAAGTGTCCAAGATTCCATCGAACCTTAAGAACATGAAAAGTTTAGTACTACAAAGGGTTTTAAATTGCCTTTGCCCCCTTAAAGTGATCTGTTGAGTTTAGAAACAATTTCCTTCTCACTTTCTCTCTCGTTTTCTATCTGACAGGACAGGTTCCTAATTAGATAGAGCCAATATCTTATTTCTTTTTCACACACCAATTAACTGAAACTCCTAATTTAAATTTGAGACACAAAGGCACTAAATTAATACTTATCATGTCACTGAATCCCAAGGTCCTTCAGCAGGACCTTCTCGTATTAAAGTCACATTACTTCTGCTCTGACAGAATACATTAACATTCTTTATCAGTGCTATAAACCAGAATGTTTTGCTAGGCTTCTTCTTCTTCTTCTTCTTCTTCTTCTTCTTCTTCTTCTTCTTCCTTCTTCTTTTCTTTTTCCTCCTCCTTCTTCTTTTCCTTCTTCCTCCTTCTTCTTATCCTTATTCCTTCTTCTTTTTCTTCTTCCGTCTTCTTCTTCCATCTTCTTTTCCTCCTTCTTCCTCCTCTTTCCGTCTTCTTCAGTCCCTCTCATCAGCCAATAACCTCTTTAACCTCTCATTTCACTGTTTCAGTGTTGAGCTTCAGTCCAAAAACTCTATAGTCTTCTATGTAACTTGGGAAGAACTGGCCATAGTGGGTACTAATTAGGGTGTTTGCTCCCGCAGATTGTCAATTGCAGCTGTATATTATGTTATTATTGCACTGAATTGATACTGACATTCATAATCACACCTTAATAATAACCAAAACAACCACAAAAACTGTCATTGATTAGCAGAATTGGCATTGGTATTCACCAAGCAGGGCTTGTATTTCCTAAAAGGAAACTTTGGAAGCTGTATGAAAGATTAAACAGCTAATGGGGCTTTTGGCTGGCGTTCTGCCACTGCTATTGCTAACACAAGTTAAATGTGTTGCATGACTACACTTACCCAGGCTCAGTTTCCCCAAAGCGGTGTTTAAAAATGCCACGACTTCATCTATACCCTCTCTTCCATCTTATAAAGATAATTGTGCATCTGTTGTTCTCGGAAACCCAACATCGTTCTGTGCGTTTATGTTCTTTGTATCAAACGGAACACTATTTTATTGATCAAGAATGAGAAGAGCTGCCTAGGCAATTACTTCTACAAAACTGATTGAGAAACACCATCAATTTAGAGAGCCACAATGACACATGCAGATGAACTGTGCAGAATTAATGTTTCCAAGACTTACTAAAAAAAAGGAAACCAACAAACAAACAAAAAATCATTTATTAAAACGATTTATTAAATGGATGAAAAATCGCCTTTAAGTGCTTTAGGCACGCTTTACCCTTTATTTACCCTTTAGCTGTGATCTGACATCAGTATCAATATTTTATTGAAACTACTTGCAAAACAAATGTACTGTGAGTTCCACCTCACAGTATACAGCAGGTTAAAGCCATGTTGTCATAACCCAACTGTGGCTAAACATTAAAGACATGTATAAACAATAATAGATCCAAAAGTTATTAGAAAATGTGCCTTTCCGTTCAGGTCCCTTATAACTTTGACTAGTGTGAGTATCTGGGTTAGCATTTGCACGGAGAAGGGGTGGGAGCCAGACATAATTTGGCACTCATCCGACAGAAAGCAATCATCATTTCTCTTTTCAGAGCATTAATTAGTTGATATGCGTGCTGTCTACTGGGGAAATATGATACACCAGCACAGCGGCCATGTTCAAAGCCCTGTTAAATGATCACTTTCCTTGCAAAGGCATTTAACTCATCTGATGATAGGCAAATAAACAAGCATAGAAGAGTTTAATCAATGTTATGCAGACGACTCTCTTGCAAGGTGATTGCTTGATTGTTTGACATGTAATGAAAAAGCTCTTTGTGGTTATTTGCTGACTCTACCCCAATCCAAAGGTATGCCTTAAATCCCATGCTTTGAGCACTTACGTACCCGAAAGGTGCATAAAAATTTCTAGGGTGCGGTACTGAACAGGGAGGGGCTGTACAGATTGGTTTTCTTGAAAAGGTGTACTTTGGATCTATCAGAACATGAAAATTGGTTAAGGGTGAGCCAAAATTGCTACTGGAACCATAATTGCTAAGATTACTTTTTAGGAAGTCTTGAGTTAGTATGTCTAAATAGGTACAATTTGAACATGAGAGCCAAGATTGCCCATGTGGTGCAGACAGCATATGGACAGTACGACAGAGATGCGACGCACCACGAATTAACGCAGACTCTTCTGATGAAAAGAATCAGTGCCTCAGTGTGGATTGCTGCTGATATCTGGAAAGATGTTGCCCCAGCATCCCCAATAACATGAGAGCAGACATAACACTGGCTACTCCTATTCCCAATGATTTAACCGTAAAGTTAGCAGATTGCCAGAATAGATTATCCTGTACATCATCTGTACCGAGATTGACTGTACTGACCCTTTATCTGAGGTTACAAATGTTTGTCTCAACATATTGTGGTTACTCACTACCAATGCTTAACACTAAGAATCAAAGTTAACTCATTATTCTAGAGTGTTAGGTTTACCTTTCGATTGGATTTATATTTGATGTACATATGATAGGTGAAGCCCTTCCATGGATTGGTGACCTGTTCTGGGTGTACCCCGCCTCTCACCAAAGTCAGCTGAGATCGGCTCCAGCTTTCCTGCGACCCCGACAGCAAAGTGATACTAAAGCCAAGCACCTTTAGATATGCCCTAAAAAGAGTGTTTTTGGTCAAAACAAACACTGAGCACAAGACTCAGAACCTATACACACTCAGGAGTCAGCAAGACTTCACAATGGAGCTATGCTTTTGTAAGCCTTATATAGTCTATAAAGATGACATACAGTAGCTTAGAAGCACTAAATTAGAATTCAGAGTAGGGAGACCTCTGCTGACAGGACGGTTTAATGTCCTGACCTGATGTGACAGTCTGGTTACCCCAAAAGTGAAAATTTGAGAAAATTGTATTTGAATATTCCATTCTGACTGTGATGCAGGAGCACCATAGGCACCTTGACAGCCGGTATCCAAGTACAAACAGAACTGATTACACTTCTGTCCGAATAAAGCCTGAATAAATCTGTGACCGTGTGAGAAAAATCACACACAGCTTAGCAAGGTTTCAGACAGCTTCAGGCAAAATGTTGTTGCCACTGCATTTGTTGAACTGACTCCCAGCACCATCTTTACAGGAAGGAACCCTAGTCAAGATTACTGAGTAAATTAAAATCTTATTTTGGAGATGTATAGTTATGCGTTCTTACACTCTGTACACCAAGTGCAGATGCTGTACACTGCAGATGGTGTGAACACAAATTGGGAGCAAGATGTTTGGAGTGAATTAATTGGATTTTAATATTATGGATCTTCTTCGAGCCAAGTTTAACGATGTTGCGAACATGCAAAAATCTGTCATTTCCGTTCAGTGCAAAATGCGTATGACGTAAATAGTAACATTCTGTCAAAAAGCTAAAAAGCGTTCCATATGTAATTTATACAAATTATAAACCTGCAAAGAGCAACAAATAGGAATCTGTTCAGACAACTTGCACTTTTTGAAAATAACAGAGAACATAAAAATGTAAAGAGGTAAAAAAAAAAAAAAAAAAAGAACAATGTTTTAAGGAGCAAAAATAAAGATGTTTTACTGTCTCAAAGCAGCTTATACACCACTGAAAAAAAAAAAAAAGGGATGACACTGCAGAATGATGAAGTGCATGCAGCTACCACAGTGGAACAGGTCATGACGTCTACAACAAATGGCAGGACTTTTATAGATTGGCAAAGAGGAGGACTGCAGAGTTGTGGACAGACAGGGGAAAAGTCGGTGAGGACGGTCATGTACTCAGTCGCTTACCCCAGAAGAACAACTAGCAATACTGAGTCTGAGAGTGTCGCTTGGAATACGACAAGGCATTGATGTCTGTGGAGAAGAGTTAAGACTAGATACGTGATTAAAGGGGTTCGGGCTGTAGAGGCTGTCCACAGCCTGAGCCCCTTAGACATGCATGAGTTCTGGTCTAGCTCTGGTTACTTTTCCTGAATGTTTTCATGCAGCGAGTAAATTAGACGACCAGAGAGGTCCAGTTGGTGCTAATAGAACTGAGCTAATATTAACAGAACATGAGTAAGTTCTTGTATAAAGGCATGATACACTATATAGCCAAAAGTTTGTGGACACCTGACCAGCACACCCATATGTAGGTCTTCCTCAAACTGTTGTCACAAAGTTGGGAGAAAGCAATTGTATAGAATATTGTTGTATGCTGCAGTAGTACAATTTTACCATTACTGGAACTAAGGGGCTCAAACATTTCCCAGCATGTACAAGGACCATGAAGACAAGGTTTGCCAAGGATGGTTTGGAAGCACTCAAGTGTACTGAACAGAGACTGACCTCACCCCCCACTCAACACCTTTGGGATGAATTGGAACACCTCCTGCACCCTCAATGCCTGATCTCACAAATGGTTTTTGTAGCAGAATGAGCAAATCTCCACAGCCATGCTTCAAAATCTAGTGGAAAGCCTAATCAGAAGCAGGTTATTATAACTGCAAAGAGGGGACTGAATCGGTCATGCACAGCGTCTACTGTATATACAGTATGACTGAATCTGAATTTGTGCTTATAGTTTTATGGTTTCTTGCTTTGCTTTATTCAAATACTTATTTGGCATCCTTTAATGAGATCATTTTCACAGAGTGTTTAATAACAGAAAATATGGGGAAAAATTCCCAACAGACCCAGAAAAAAAAAATACTTAAACATGAGCAACAACTGAAGCATCATAATGAAAAAAAAAAAAAAAAAAAAAAAAAAAAACCTCTTACTTGTGAGCCCACACTAGTCTGGCGTTTCCCTTCTGTCTTCAGGTCAGGAAGAGTAATGTTTTCCTCTGCACTTTTTTGTTCTCCATCTCGTTTTCCTCTTGGACTTCCCCAATAATTTCATTCCATTTTATTTGTATAGTGCTAAAAACAAACACTGTTGCAAAGCAGACTTCTAATGAGCAAGCCAAAGGCAACACTGGCAAATAAAAAAAAAAAGAAAGAAAAGAAAAGACAAAAGAAACCGAAGAAGAAAACGTGTGAGGAAGCACATTTTCCTTTGGGTGAAAATGGATAGTGCGATTTTGTGATTATTAACATTACTAATTACGAGTGTGTCGGATATTACAGAAACTTAGTCTAGCAATGTGCACACAGATGTTCTTGCACAAGTTCTCTCTGGTGCTGCTCTAAAACTCATTTTCTGCCATTTCCATGACCCACTGGTGGGAAACACAGTTTTGGTGTATGGATGAGCAGTAAGTGCTAGCAAATACATTCAGGGAAGATAGTCTTTTATGCCACTAAGTCCATGGCCGTCACTGATGGTTTGAGGCATAGTGCTGTTAGCAGCTCCTGCTGGATTCAGCACAAACTTTTAGCAGAGGCCAAATGGGCTTCGATTCAATCTGAATGAAACAAGAATTCAACCCTTGGCAGTTAAATGCAATTATAGAGACAACTGAAATTGTTGTCAAAATTCCCATTCCCAACATTTTTTTTGGTGATCTGACCCAAATATTATTATCATCATTATGCATCCAGAAGTCTTATTAATTTTAATTTTATAATATAAATACAAACATACCACAATAACTAGATTTTTTTTTTTTAACTCTAATATCAAAGCTAGTCTAGTACATCCCTAATCTCCACTACAGCCAAAATCCATTCCAACTCATAAGGCCATGAGTATAGCATATTAAAAATACCACAGTTGATAATGTTTACCTATTACAATCATACTGTGTATGCTCTTTAAAAAAAAAAAAAAAACAACAAGACAGTTTGGATAACGTCTAGCCAACTATTCAATTCTACCAAGAGAACTCTTTTCCAAACCAAGCAGCAGTTCCTTGAAAAGTAATTATATCTTTGGCAAGTGCGTAGTACTTGCCGTAAATGTAACTGAGCACATATAAATCTTACATTACTTTTTGACTTATAGTTATCAACCACAATTAATTTGCCATCATTACCATGTGCATATTCATGTTAATAAACTCAAAGCCAAGAACCTGCGAGCCACTTGGGCGCCAAGGTTCCCTTACATGTTGCTGTACATTGCCTAGAGGTTTTAGGCTTCTCTCATTTTGACATTTGTGTTGGCCTTTATTGATCAGCTGTTGAAGTTTCCCATAATCCTCAGTGCCCCAGGATATTTCAAGTGTCTCCAGTCATGTGGATACACCTCTATCAGCAGTCTGTACTTCATCTACAGTTTTCAATAGATTGACACTAATTCACAGTGAGGCATACAGTACAATTCTGCTGCCAATTTATGTGGACACTGACGATGAGACACAATAATTGTACTACCACTGCCATTTTTTTTTTATAATATCATCAGGTGTAAACTTTAGGCGGTCAGTCTGAAACTCGCTTTCATTGGTTCAGTTTAAATACGAAGCTTATTTGTTTTCAGGCTTCACATTGACATACAATGTTTTGACTTAAGTTGAGTTTATATTGTACAGTACAATGTTTCGCCTGATTTTGCTGTCAAAGAAAAAAAAAATCATAAAAGAGTTCTTTGATCATGAGTTGTGATAAGCGTTTTTAAAACACAAAGGGACGTGCTTTCAGCAGATTTAGTGCCATTAAGACCAAAGACAGCCAACGACAATGTCCTGTCAGATTTATTTATTCATTTTATTTTATTTTTTTTACATTTTTTTAATTAAAATCTCAGAGGGTGATCACTGCTATTCTGCTCATCTAAAACTCACCAATAGAAGGACAGAAAGAGATGACACAAAAGTCTTAGGACAGCCACAGGAAATGCAGTGGTATTAGATAAAAAAGCAACCAAAACATGCTAATAGAAAAAAAAAATCCTTCTTACTGCAGGCACAAGAATGTTTCCATTTATGTGACCCCCTTTTCTGTATGATTACAGATCCGTATAATTTTCTTTAATTACAGGTCTGTTTTCAAAGGATCTTTCTGGATCTGGAAAGGTTCACTATGTAGGATTCAACCAACGGAATGCCCCTCCCTTACCACTCCCTTTCCAATACGCATATTATTATATACCGTGGCTATAAGATACCCGTACATTCACACTCTCTTGCTCTTTTTGTGCTAAATAATTAAATATCATCCTCCATTTTTCAAAATTTGGGTTCTCAGACTTCTTAGCCAGCAACAGCAAGCACTGATCCCACTCCCCCCCCCCACTTTCCATGTCTTACTTTTGTCTTCTTCTTTGTCATCCTTCTAGTGCTTCCTTTCAGATTCACACTGCTACTCGTAAAAATGTAAAAAAAAAAAAAAAAAAAAAAAAGTAATGTGGAAGGCGCTCTCTAGAGGTCCGTATGTTCTGTGCTACTGTAGTGGCCCGACAAGGTATCTCCTTAGAAGTGGACCTGCTCCCTATGTGGATATAAAGGGCTCATTCTAAGCTTAGGAAAACATGACGATTTATATTTACAGTTAATTATACACTAACGAAAACATACTCATGAAGATTATATTCCATTTCTGCTAATAGAGCCCCATTATCCTAAATACTGGACCATACACCTGACATGGACAACATGTTATTGCACATTCTGATACAGAAATCAGTCAATATTTTATCAGGATCACCTTGTCCAGTGTGTGTGTGACAGTAGCAATCCTAAAAGACCACTGCAATCGCAAACCGGCATACGTGGCCTATAATGTGTTACAGGGTTCGGGAATAAAGACAAAAATGAAGCTTGCATACAGCCAAAATACAAACATTTTAGTATGAATTCTTAAATATGAAAGAGTTGTATGGGTATTACAGCATTTTTAAAATGTCTCATCAGAATTTTGTGATATTTTCTTTTTTGTGTGTGAAAGGAACACAAAAATAAGTTAACCCTTGCTTAACTTGGTGGGCCCAAATTTACATTTCTCATGCTCGTAAGTACATATATTTTCTATTACATTTAGTTTTACTGTAGTTTCCTGTAATAATTCATTGTAGTTCGCCAAGAAATACTTTAACGGATGAACAGCTTTGGGTGATGTATGCAAATTAAACATTTTGTCATATGTCATAAAATTGCCCATTATCGATATAAATTTGTTTTTAATGATGGCTATATATTGTCTCTTGTTATTGGTTAAAATAAAGCTACAGCAACAGAGGTGCAGACTCTGACTACTGTAATAATTCATTGTGGTGTTATTGCTACAGTTACAGTGCCTTGCAAAAGTATTCATACCCCTTGAACTTTTACACATTTTGACACCTTACAACCACAAACTTAA
>JAOVYU010000042.1:6048959-6062032 GCA_025674565.1 Synodontis membranacea | reverse complement strand
GTGTGTGTGTGTGTGTGTGTGTGTGTGTGCGTGAGAGAGAGAGAGAGAGAGAGAGAGAGAGAGAGAGAGAGAGAGAGGGAGTGTTAGACAAAATGGTGTGGAAGAGAGAAAAAATTGGTAGAGAGAACGTTGCATAATTAGAACAATTTACACGCACACATTTGCTCACACATTTTTGCTCTCTGCTTGGAAAATATGTGTCAGCATTGAACACTTTCCTCCTCAAAATAGAGAAAGAGAGTGAGCAGCCTTTTTCTGTAAATTCTTTTTTCTCTCTCTCTCTCTCTCTCTCTCTCTCTCGCTCTACCCCTGTCTGTCTCTCTGTTAAGTACCTGCACATTGCAGTTTCTAGTGCTTCCATATTCATGGCAGACACACGGAGGCAGCTCATCATATCCGTGCCAGTCCCCGAAGCTTTGCTACGTGCTGAGCGCTTAAGTGCTTTGCAGCTCCACACCGCTCGACTGGAGAGTGATCTCACTGTGTATTTCTACTCGCATGCATTTGAATTTAAATATGTTCTATACATAAACACAGTAATTCATTGCAGTGTTTTTTTTGTTTTTTGGGATGCTTCTAGCTCTTTGTAGTTAAATGCCTGTGCTTCTGTTTGTTCCAGTGAGGTCACTGTTGCCCTTTAGTTGTTTCCTTTCTTTTGGTGGCTGTGCGTCTTTCATCTGCCACCTGGCAGTCCACAGCTCAGAGCTTGCATTACCTTCAGTCAGAGCTGGAAAAATGGACGTCAGGACGGAGGGCTATGGGCAAGGTTGCAAGAGTTTTTCTTATTTCTATAGCAAGCTTTTTGAAGCAGAATCTGTCAACCACATACGCATATCCTGAACAAGACTTTTTTTTTTCTTTTACATATTTTCTTATACAGGAAAAAAAAAGAAGAAGAAAGTATAGACTTTGTGGAATCTTGAATCTCAAGATGCATGAGAATCCATGTGCCTGAGGTTTCATTACAAGATCATATACACAATCAAATAAAGTCAAACACTGGAATTCCAAACAGCCCAGCCATGGCAAATCCAAAGAGTAGTTCAAACACAAGTCAAGGGTCAAGAACATGGTAACAGCAATCACAAGATACAATGTTCACAAGTGTGCTACTTGCCCATTGAGTTACGTTAATAGAAAATAATATAGTTTTTTTTTTTTTTCTTTCTTACCGTTGTAATTGTGTACATATGAAGAACCGTGCAGTTTGAAGCCTGGAGCTTTGCAAGTATCCTTCCATAGCTGATGAATGGAACTGATGTTCCCCTTGGAGAGCCCTTGTAGACACTGACTGTAAATTACCACCACTGCGAGTTTAGTAAATGAATCAGATGTGAAGGTGCAGTACCAAGAAGAATGCAGAAGTTCTTGTACAAGGATCCCCTGAGAGTTCGAACAGAGAATTACTAAATAGGGGAACACTTCCATTCCCGGAACTTCTGGTTGTATAGAGGGCACTCGTGAGATAGTGCTCAATGAATGAGAATGAACGGAGTTAAACGGGGGAAAATATATATATATATATATATATATATATTTATGTTAATCACTTTATGTTAATGCTAACGCATCCTGCATTATGAATACATTAGCAGAGTGATAATGTTATTAGCGACATTATCTTCCCTGTAAGAAAAATGAAACATTTTAAAACATTAGTAATTAGTAATTTCATTTAAACTATGATATATAATCAATACTGTATTTGCAGAAACTACAATAAAGTATGTGTAAATAATTATTTCAGCTCTTTAGCTCCATTCGCTCCCATCCATTGAGAGACGATCCCACGAGTGCCCTGTAGGTGAACTGCAGCCAATTTCAGTACAACAAGAATTGAACAGGCTCTCTGTACACAGGTTCTGACCTGAACTAGCTTTATATAGTCTGTAAACAGGAAGTGGTTAGTATTCACAGGAAGTCTACCTCTGCTGGTGTGGAGGTGTAATGCCTTTACGGAACATGATGGCGTTATATGAAAAACAGCAGCAGCAGCACAGGATCATTTATAGCAGGTCAATAGAAAGATCGACTATGAGCCACATCCCAATATGAAGAACACCACAAAACAAACCTGATGTTAATAGAGGACTCAGAAAAAAAAAAAATAATTCAATCCTCACTTGTAACATTACTAATGCAAGAGTAAAGGGAATTCAGACGTTAAGATTTGAGGAGGGTTTTTTTTTTTTTTTTTTTTTTTAAATCTGCATAACATCAAATAGGTTATACATAATGAATGCAGTCCCTAGGCTTAGGAACAGTTTTATTCGTCTTATTCGTTTATAAGCTTGACAGCTAATATGAGCGGCAGCTAAGGCCCTGAGAGGATTCATTCATCCGTGGCAGAAACGCAACATGAAATGCATCAAGACATGCTTCAGTGCATGTGACAGAACTAACTATACTCACTACAGATTATGCCACAAATAGTGTCAGGTTATTGGTTTATGTGTGAGAGCTTGTGTGTCCGTGTACGAGTGTATGTGTGTGTGGTTGATGTGGGCAGAACGAGGATTTTCTTGAGGTTGAGACAGTTGAAACAGAGGCTGCTTTGGCAGTGGGAGAAAAAAAAAAAATCGATGGCTTTTTAATTCACATTGTGAGCGAATATCAAAGGCAAAGGATGTTGAATCACACACACACACACACACACACACACACACATGGTGAGTGTGTGTGTGTGTCCTGCAGATGTTGTTCACAGTATGTCGTAGTCCGCAGCCAGACTGAGATTCCAGTCAGAGATAAGCTTTCCATCAAGGCCACCGGTCTCGTCTTAACAATCAGATTGCTGGACGTGCCAAAGGAGAATGCCAAAATGCTCAAATCTGCCGCATTACCCTGCTGATGTCCTGATTGAGAGACCCTGCCATCCTTCTCAATGATAATGCAGAGACTCGTGTGTATAACTCGGCTTTGCGACACGTTTTTTTTGCAATGCTAAGCAATGGAGCTACCCTCAGGGCCATAGCAACCCGTGGTTGATGTTGATGCGATGATCAGAGGACTTGGGTGTATGATGATTTTGCACAAGGTGTGTATTGGAATAAAGGCTTCTTTTCTGAGATAAATTCCTAATGGCATCATGACAGTCTTTAAATGACTTGCTCTGCACTCACGCTTCTCCTGTGCTTGTTTTCATTAATAATAAATAAGGTTTGCAAGCAATTATCACAGGTCTTGCAGCGGTGCAGCTGAGCACTCCTACGCTTCTTCCCTAGTGGCTAAAGCTAAATTGTCAGTGCTGCACATTTTGAGTACTGCTTTAGCTCCACAGGCTGTGAAGTGTACAATTCATATTGAGTCGTTTTTCTAATATTACTGGTGGTCAGTGTCCCTTTCTTGCAATACAAAATGAGATTTTTCTTAGGGGGTGGAAAGGGAAAAAAAAAAAAAAAAAGTTCAGCACTTATAGCACACATAGGCAAGTTGCCAAGCTAGTTTCCAAGGTCCAGAGTAAACACACAAGTAAGAGATTTCTATAGAATCTATTTTTCCCTCTTCACATCAGAGCCTTGTCTGAAGTCTCGGGGCTGTGCTTTCTTATGCCGTATGCTGTATGAGATTTGTGGCAATTGAGGAAAACAAAATCCTTCTGTCATATATTTCCCGATTTTCTGCAGGAACTTGATATGAGTTCCGTCTGTAGTCATTTGTTTCAGACACTTGCGTTTCAGGGCCTGAATATGCTAAGCACATTAAATTAGGCGAGTGTATAGAATCTTGACGTGATATATTAAATATACATGCACACTCAGTCCATTGTAACACAGATCAATTACTTGTCACTTACCATACTGAGGAATTTAAAACTGCATTGAAATATCAGATGAATTAATGTAAATGAAAAACCGAATGATGAAATTAAATGTCTTTTTAGTGCGGGACAAGCATAGCCAGTTCAGTTCAAGATTAAATGTTGTCGTTTTCCGGTGAATGATATGAAATTCTCAGATCGATGATCGCAGGGATCAGCTACATTATTGGCCATGCCATGTGATGTCTCCTATCTGGCTATCACATTATTAGTACTCTCTTTGACCTCTACTGCATTGATAGGTTGGAGCATTGATAGGCCTGTTGACCCCATCCAAAGGTCATTCTGACTAAATATCAAATGTTTCTGTTCTGGCAAGTGTCTTCTTTGGTCACATGATCTCCAGCAATGAAAAGAATGCTTACTTGCGATGGAATAAAATAAGAATACTGTAAAGGGTACACGCAACATTTGTTCATGTTCAGTTTTTTTTTCTTGAGCCAAGGGTTTTGATGGTCTATGCCGGAGGTCTCCAGCCCCCCGGTCAGCCCCCCTACCAGCCCATGGATCGATTGGTACCGGGCCGCAAAGAAAAAATTTTGTGGTTAAAATTACGGTTATTTTTCTTTCATTAGTCTTCCAGATCTTATTTTGAAAAGCGACTGTTTCCGCCTTCGCCTCACTACCGCACTTGACTCTGGCACGCCGTTTCACGCATCAGCCACACAAGCTAACCCTTGAAAATGAAGCCAAAACCAAAATTCACTGGAGAGCTTTTTTCGGGAAGGAACGAGCAAATGATGGGACAGCAGAAGGGCCACAATGGGACTGCCAGCAAAAAGAAAGCTGCATTTAAATGAAAATACCAAGATTCCTAACTACGTTAAGGGTTCATCGCAACAGGTGATACACAAGCTCCACACCCGCTATGCGAACCCCCGCGCCTCTACCCGGTCATGCATGAAACTGGTCCAGGGTAAAAGAAAGTTGGGGACCGCTGGTCTACACTATAATTTTCGTACAGCTGATAAGGTGCTCATGGTGGTCATATACAGTAAAACTGGAATGTCTGCCTCCAGTCCTACAGAATTTAGCAATCTATCTCAATCTAATTTAGCACACCTGATTAAACTCTTCAGAGCCAGCCCTTGCTTTTTTCAGGTACTGCAATGACCAACTTTGCCCTGGTTCACCTCTCCGAGGTGTTGGCAGCTTGCTCTGAGGCCTCAGGTAGAGTTAAGCTGGTGGCGGAATAAATACATTTAATTTAAATGGTCTCATTGATAATTTACTTAATGAATTTGAGGTGCTGTCAAATTGTATTGTACATACATTTTTATTCAACCTTAAATAAATACAGTATTTATTATACATCATAATGCAAGTTTTACGATTCTTGATTATTATAAACGACGTTACGACATATAATACTAAATACACAAATACTTGCAATCAGTATAAGCTATTTAATTCTCAAATCTGGTTGACCAGAGGGTGTTGATCAATTTTCTATAACAGCAGCTGTGACAGTTGTGCTTGCTGTATGCCTGTGCATCACACTGTTAATGCACTCATTCAACTAGGTTATTGATTGTGAGGTAGCAGCTAATTTGCAGGGAGTGTGTTTTCCTTTAATGGCACACTGTCATGTTTTATTCTATACTTAATTGGTCTTACAGAATTATATTCTTGTCATTCTTGAAAAATATTTCAAGAATGTTTTCTTTAAACTTCTGGGGCAAATTCCTATCATCGCTTTTTTTTTTTTTTTTTTTTTTTTTTAATACACGTAACGTTAGCTGTTTAATTATCTTGTCTATTGAATGCTAAAATTGGAGGAATGCTAATAGTAACAACTAAAAATAAGGAAGTGCAAAGTACAACAGAAGAGCCAGCGAAGCATTTATAAACCTTTCTGTGACATTTTCAATTTTTAGGAACATTCCATAACGCTAACATTCCGCAATAGCTTTAACATTCCATTTCAATTTTCGTGTAACTCCGAAGAATATATGAGCAATACTGAAATCATTTTGGGCCTTATTTACCAATTTGTTTAGTAAAGTTGCATGTGAAAGTTTTTTGCGGGCCCAACAATTCGAAAAATTTCCCACAGATTTAGAAAAAAAAGTTTCAAGAGCGCTGATTTTCTTTACAGTCACTGAGTATGTTGATAAACTTAAATCACCCATAAATTACCAAGTGCATTCATGGTACCGCTGACTTACAATCGGTGACACCCACAAAACTCCAAAGTCAGAACTCACAGAAAGCTTAAAGTGATAAAACGATGACTGAATGGTGAAAGAGTGCCTCCTAAATCTTCCAACCGCAGCGCATCAACTACAACAGACACACTCTAACTCTCCCTCCTTTTTATAGGGTGCCATTTCTTTTGTCCTGGTTGAACGACTAAGCGTATTTGTCTTCATTTATGGGTTTCTTTTGGAATAAAATTGTGCAGTGAGTTAAATTTGACAGCGTATTCATCCGTATATGAATCAGGACAATTAATCTAGACAGTTAAAGTCCAGGTTTACGTTAGTGAATCTTCTAATATGTACATTTGCACAAGCTCAGGAACTTTTGTAGAATACAGTACGAATGCTATTCCAAACTAATTGGATTTTCATGAGTACCAGATTTCTTGTGGAAATGCCCCTGTGAATGATGTATGAATAAACCTGTTTGTATCCAGCTTGCTAAATGAGGCCCACTGTAAAGCAAATATTATAACAGGGGAATGTTTTTTTGGACCATTCTTGGGACCATATTTTTAGTCTGTTACAGTTTAAGCTCCGTAGAACCTGTTGAATGTTTATTGAACATTTTTATAATTGTAATCTCTAATCCTGACAGCGCTTCGCAACAGTTAGTGTCCGTCATGTTTGCAGTAGTTTAGCACTTATCGTACACACTAAACCTCAATATAAGAAGCATGCATCTGTTTTAATGTGTTGCGGATCCATTCTTCTATTGCGTGGAGACTCTAATTGGCATTAGCCGCGGACCGTCTGGCACATTAGTGCAGCTCCAGTATGATTAGGATGAAGGTCATCAGCAGAATAAAAAAAAAAAAAATGCGCAGGAAGAGAGATGGGAATGGGCACGCAGATGACTGCCGAGATCAGTCGTGAAGCAGATGCCTCCGTGTGATTGATGAGACCAAACATGTGCCATAAATCTCCACTGTGGTGAAGGAAAGTGAAGAGCACGACTGACACACTTACGGCACCGCATTCGTTCTCTGACAGGCCACCACTGTCTGAGTCCACGTATTGGCATTTGGCTAAATCTCAAGCAGGTTGGCAGGGACTCAAAGTCAGACATATTGGCATTTAAAGCTTCTTTGATTTCTACTCATTGGAGAGTATCGACTCGGTACACAAATCTACAGGAGCGCCGGAGTACATGAAGTTCACATAATCAGAGAATGCTCACTTAATAAATCTTAGTGTGGCAACGCAAAATTCATTTCCAAGAAGGCAGTTCCAAGAGAGTAAATTTCATTGAATTTGTGACTGAAGCCCAAATTGAAAAACCTCACAGTAATTTTTCATTTTATTAAAAAATAATCATAACAATGACATCCTTATTTGGCACTGTACAGCCAGTAGATTCTGTCCTTGTGTTGCACTGTGGCATACTGCCATGCATCATGAAAGCCTGTCGAAAGCTTTGCTGATGAGGAATGTATAAATCCCGTTAATTCCAAGCGTACCAAGTCCAGGCAAGTGATAGCAAATTGATTTTTTCAGGTTAGGAGTTCGGATTTAAGAAAAACAAAGCCTACGAAACGAGGTCATTTAATGTGTTTCGCAGCTAATGTTATCTACAATACCATACAGGTCTTACGGTGTCAGAATGCCTGCTTGGTTATTTTTATATTAATGTCAAGGTCCGGCGGCGCACTAGGTGGAAAGCAGCTACTGAAAGAACAACACGAGCGACTGGGCTGTGACAAATGCCAGTCAGTTTTTCAATTCTAACCTCGTTTATTTGCCAGAAAGTCATTGCATATATAATCTGGATTGATTTTTACTGTGTTTTTAGAGGAAAGAAATGCAATTACTGCAATTACTATATTGGATCGAAATTATTTTCGTAAATTATCATTCCAATCATGCTAGGTTTTATTCTGACGGTGCAAGGAGATGAATTAACATATAATTGACCAAAAGACAAGGGGGGGGTGTTTCTGCGAGTACTGTGCCAGGCCATGGCACGGGTCCTCACAGGACATCCTGAAATTTCCCAGCCTCACTGGTGCACTTCTATTCATTCAGTCATAAGAGTGTCCACTAACGAGAGGTTTCCTTGTCATATTTAAATGCCGACCTTTGAGTCACCTTTCTGTCACACAAACAGGTCCGAGACGTGTTTCTGCCCTCAGCACTAGTGGCGAAATATTGAGTCGAATCAGTTCGTAGAAACCAGACGCACATTTAATTGCATAGCCTAAAGAGGAACTTTGGCCACTCAAGCATGTTTTAATGATGTCACACTCAGGACAGGAGGACATCTGATAAAATGTTATGATGCTGGTGTAGTTATTTATATTTTTTTTTTGGACTAATCTCTTGTAACTTTAACTGGGTCTGATTTCTTGTCTGATGATTTGTCTGAATGTTAGCAAAAATGTTAATACTCCCCAATTAATTTCCATCTGCTATGCCATCGAATGCCAGCTCCAGATGTTTCTCTAAATCACAGGGAATATTGTAGCTGCACTGTTGTGCATAAATAACAAAATGCAGCTTCCATTACACAGAACGGATTCACAAGTAACCATTTCTGCTCTTAAGGATATTATGTTTAAGGTTATGTTTTTTTTTTTTTTTTTAATATTAAGTTTAGGTTTTGGATTGGGCAGTCATATTCAATGTATATAAATCACACTACAGTGACTTTTTATGCATTACTACATCAGTGAACCTTGAAATGGACCATAGATGTCACTAGGACTGAGCTAATGTACGCTGTTTTCGGTTTCAGGAGAAAACAAGTTATAGGGTTAATAATCGAATGATCTATCACGCAGTTTTGTGGGTTTCCCAGCACCTTTTGTTTTATAGCCAAGTGCTGTTGAATTCTCAGATCAGAAGGTTTGGATTGATAATCTGTAACTCAGAAACTCTAATGTACACAGACCCTAACATAGACAGCAGGTTTGCATAAATGTGCTTTTTCTAATAGGTATTTTTTTTTTTGTTTTAGTTTTATTTAAGAAGAGCATGTAACATTATTGTACAGTGTTTCCTGTTAAAGTTTTCTGTTTCCAAAGGATAGGATTTTTTTGGGTTGCTGGTTTCTCCGTAACACGGCACGCTGCATTTTTAGTGTTAATTTTCAAGAGAAAGAAAAAATACAAAGGCTGGTGGGAGATGAACTGTTTTAGCTGCTGTAACATGTAACAGGAACTAACTTACACTGTGAGTGTTCCATAACATTAAGCGTAACTGTAAATGGTTAAAAAAAAAAAAGTGTGAAGGTTCTTTCAGTAACAAATTAAAACTTGTATGAGTTGGCAAAAAGCTGTGGTATACTGTAAGTGACAGAGTGACACACTTACAGTCAGTGTGTATTGTTGCAGGAAATCTATATCACCACACTAGCATGGAGTGTTTTCCTATAATGCCCAAAGTGGGCTTTTTTTTTTTTTTTTTTTTTTAACTTCTTGTTGAACTGGCATGTACTGTAAACGAGCCTTCCTGGTTGCATCTATAGCTTTTTCTCGCGAAGGATTGATTTATTCCAGATGCTAATATTGGTGATGGAGCTATTTGCTAAATTTAAACCATCAGTTGCTAAGTGCAAAGATTTGCATAGTTTTAGTACAAAAAAAAAAAGAAGACAAATAATTGAAATTTATATCAACATGGGACTAAGGTTGAAAAAAAAAAATGCTCGAAATGTGTGCAAAGATTAAACTTATAATGCAATACGCTAAGCTCACATTTAATTTTGAACTTAATGGAATTTCCTTTTTACAAATCTAAATTGTTCAATAGATGTGTCTCCCTGATCTATATATTACATCTAGCGTTAACATGATATTGTGAAATTCCTACATGACAAAATGATAGAATGTTCTAATTGTTTTTGTTTTATTATTATATGAAATGTTACAGTGTATGTTAAAGATCCACTATGTAGGATTCAGTTGATTGCAACCACCTGAATGTCATTCCTTTATCTCTCCTTTTCCAAGTGTATGTTAGAATGTAAAGTGGTCATACTGTAAAACATTCATGCTCCCTTGTTTTTTTCTCGTGCTAAATAATAAGTCTGATCCTTGCTAGCCAACACCACTAAACACCGATTCCTCTTCTTTCTCATTCTTGGTCATGCTTTATTTTTCTTCATCTTCCTTCCGGTAATGCCTTCCAGACTCACGTTATAAAAACACGAAAGGCAGAAGTTGCTCCTTTAGAGGTTTGTTGAAGGTTACTGGTTAATAATTACTAGGTTACTGTAGCAGTGCAACATGGTGGCTGCGTGGAAGAGGACCCACGATATTTCTAAGCTTATGAAAATGCTATGATTCATAGTAAAGATAATTGTATACTAATGAAAACATACTTATGAATACTATATTCCATTTCTGCCAACAGAGACCCTTAAATCGTATATAGTGGATCTTTAATACTATGTTTGCTAATGACTGCTTAATAAAAAATTTCAGTTGATATAGTGTGATATAAAGATATGAAGGTCCAAGTATTCTTTAAAATACACTGCATTTATGCACATTTTTCAAACTCCTAAAAGATAAGCGAAATTCACTGTATTACGTACTTAAAACAAGCAAGCTCTATGCAAAGAATACTACCAGACCACGGTTTTTAATGAATCAAAAATCTACATTACTTTTAATGCTCTTAACAAGCAGTTAAGCATAAAATGTTCTTATATTTCGGTAGTAATGTGTGCAATACTACTGTTTTTTATTGTCATTCTGGATGTGGAAACGCAAGCCCTTAAACTCATCAGCAGTAGATTATTCAACTAATTCAAAGGCATCCAATGTAACCAGCAAAAAAAAAAAAAAAAAATGACCAAAAAAGTCCAGAAACTCAAACCCAACGCTTCCAAAAGCCCTTGGAAATGTTTAGCATGTGTGCGACTGTACCATACCCATAAAATAAACAGGGTTGTCAAACTCCGGGACTTTTTCAACAAAAGCGCTCTGTGGTGTTGCACAAACATGCGTAAATCGAACTTGCGGTTTAGATATAAATATGTCAGAATTTCAGATGTTGACATTGTTATCTGAAGTGTGTTCCGAAGTTTAGTGTCCTTTATTGATGATACACAATGTGCAATATCAGTAATTGCTTGCAAGCTGAAGATGCAATCTTCAATCATCTCTTCTACTACAGCACTGTTGAATTCTTGAATCCTGAAGGTGTTTGTTAATTTTCCAGAACAGCAGCCATGACAGTTGTTCCGGCCGTAATTCGAATCATAGGTTTATATTAACGCACTCCTTCTAATGAGTTATAGCTTCTATAGTAACATCTCATTTACGTACAGTACAGGGACTTGTTGTATGTTCAACCTTAATCTACAGTACATGTTTATATGAAAGGAGTCACCAGTGCTAGTACTTTGTTTGGGATTTATGTCGCAAGAAAGTCTTCAGGAGGGAGAGGTTTCTCTGTAACATCACAAAGCTGTTTTTTTATTATTATTAATTTTATTATAATTATTATTAACTTCAAGAGAAAAATTGAGAGGCTGGTGAGGGTCTAAATGTTCCATGACATTAAATGTAACTATAAAAAGGCATTCATTAATGAAAAATCTTAATCACTGGCAAATCTTTATCATGTCATTGTCAGGATGTGACGTTTTGCATTGTGGCAGGCCGCATTACACCATCCCGTTGTGGAATATTTTTCTCTAATAGCGTGTCCTGCCCTGTCCTGCTTTATTCTTTACTTAGAACTTGGAGTAAAGTGGGCGCATCACTGACTTCTTGCCCTGTTGATTAACCCTGTGCTGAGTTGCTCAGTGCAGAATGAGGCAGGTGGAAATGCCGTCCTCTTTGCTTAGATATATGTGTCTCTCACTGCTGAGGCAGAAGCATTTGCTTTAATGATGTGCTGTTGCCCTCACCCGGGCATGCGAGATGCAGCTAATCCACGCTGACGGCCTGTTTGGGAGTCAGATGACTCAGGGACACACACATACACACACACACACACACACACACACAAGCTTCTGTAACAGCGTCCTCCTCACTGCCTGTGTGAATCAGGAACAAGCTCGGGGATTGTGATGCACCTCTCCACCTCATATTCAATCCCTGCCTCAAGCCATACGGCCTGCAGATGAAGGTGGAGATGGAGTGCTTGCGAGAGAGAGAGGGAGCGAGACTGAGAAATAAAGAGAGAGCGATACAGAGACAGAGAGATGACAGCAGACTCTTGAGCATTCAAGCATGTCCCATAAGGATGCATCATCACTAAGAATTCAGAACAGATCAACGATGATAAATGATGCGAATCTTTGCAGCAGGCGTTTTGGAATTATGTTGTCTACGTGGAATGTTGGTAAATGTCGCTGGTAAATTTTGTGTTAAGAAATGCTACTTTCACCAAATGTTATTTTGCAAGCATGATTTATTTTCTTAAGGTCAGGTATCATGCCATAATAGGCTTTTATGAATATCAGAATGAAACATGACATGCTGAATGTGTACATCAATACATATTATTGTAATTTAAGCAAATTGAAATACAATATGGAAAATGCCAAAAGATGCCATTGAGGCAATAAGACAATTAAAATGTGCTCGACTTAAAGACTGCATTTCACTCATAACGAGTTTTGTTTTATTATAACAACACACCCAATAGTTCATCAAAATAGTTTGTTTTGTAGTTATTATATAGTATATTATATGTAGACATAAAGTTATGAGCACTGACAGGTGAAGTGAATAACACTGATTATCTCTTCATCATGGCACCTATTAGTGGACGGGATATATTATGCAGCAAGTGAACATTTTGTCCTCAAAGTTGATGTGTTAGAAGTAGGAAAAATGGGCAAGAGTAAGGATTTGAGCGTGTTTGACAATTGCCAAACTGTGATGGCTAGACGACTGGGTCAGAGCATCTCCAAAACTGCTACTCTTATTGAGTGTTTCTGGTCTGCAGTAGTCAGTGTCTATCAAAAGTGGTTCAAGGAAGGAACAGTGATGAACCGACGACAGGGTCATGAGCGGACAAGGCTCATTGATGCACGTGGGGAGCGAAGGCTGGCCCGTGTGGTCCGATCCAACAGACGAGCTACTGTAGCTCAA
>JAOVYU010000042.1:6027352-6048874 GCA_025674565.1 Synodontis membranacea | reverse complement strand
GGGTGGGGTGGGGGGGGGTGTTTTGTCCTGCTTTGTGTGATAAATTCCCATTTAGGCCATACATAAATGGACAGTTTATAAAGCTTGTGTGTATTAGTGTGTCAGTTCTACATGTACAGAATACAACATGACAGCAAATAAAACAGTTCAGGACATCAACTGATCAACTTCTTGGTGGTAAGAGAAACTCTACAGCAGACTTCATCACAATACCCTCGATGAGCTCTGAATTTTTTCCTACAACTGCACAGTGGCAAGTTTTTTATATATTCTCTTGTAGTCAATAAAATTCACCTCTATCCTGAAGGCTTTCTAGTGATACAAAGCATTACAGCGGTTTTGCATGCGTACAGCAATTACGTACGGTTTTTCAAGGCCGTTACAACAGTTACTGCTGTTAAACAAAATGAATCCGCACCTTCTGATCAATCGGACTAAAATATACCCAAAATGCATCAACGGTTACTAGCCTTTTGCTTCTAAAAATAACATTCATCCTAATATCAAAAGATAAGAATATAGCCGGTATTTGGAAGCCTTCACCTACTAAGCTGGGTGTTTCTCTCTTGTCTAATCCTTACTTTATTGATCAGCTGCTTACTAGCAATATCTTAGGTGATTTTTTTTTCACTTATTTCCTTTAACCTGTAAGGTGGATTTCTTATTTCAACATTGCCATCTTCTGCTGTAATCCACGCTGATGTCTTCAGCTTGCTGTTAATACAGCCATCTAGCATGGGTGAGCTAAAATTAGCCTCAGAATGAGACGGCTTGGAAAAACAAAAATTGGCTGCAATTACTGCTGAATTCCTTATTGAGTCATGTTTTGACTTTCTCTGCGCCAGGAAAATATGAAAATATCGTTTAGAGAGAGTGGAAAAGCAGCGAGAGAACTGGCGAGTTAAGAATACTGAAAAAATAAAAGCAAGATTGGGAGTAGGTAAAACAGAGCAAGAGAGAGAGAGGGGGAGAGAGAGAGAGAGAGAGAGAGAGAGAGAGAGAGAGAGAGAGAGCTGGAAATAAAAAGAAAGTTTTTTTTTTTTTTTTAATTTTCCTTCAGCCCATGTATTGCAATAAAACAGAGAGTTATGAGACTATTTGCAGTAAAGCTGAGAATCAAGTTGACTCATTATACTGTAACTTAATTGGACCATATGCTGGCTTCTTTTATAAGTTCACATTTTAAGCATATCAGATCTTAAAGCTGGAGGAAATTTGCTGCAAACTTTCACCATTGTACTTTTTTTTCATGCACCACAGAATTTGTGCAGTGCATCAGTTAATGCACATCAGAATGGGGAAGAAATTTTTTGAATTGAATTATAGAGTATAGAATAAGTGGTTTGAGAATTTCACAAACTGCTGATCTTTGTTGTCTGATCTTTTTTCCAGTAGTTTGCCAGTTCTGACATGCTTTTCTGTTTGCTATGGTTGTAAAGAGTGTTATTTGAGTTATCATAGACTTGTTGTCAGGTCAGACCAGTCTGGCCATTCACCCCTGGCCGCTCTCATCAAGAAAGAGTTTCCACCCACAGAATTGATGCTCACTGGAAGAACTTTTTTTTTTTTTTTTTGCACCTGTAAACTCTATATACTATTATATGTGAAATTCCAATGAGCAATTTCGGAAATATTCCAACCAGATTGTCCGGCACCAACAACCATGCCATAGTAAAAATCACTGAGATCACATCACATGAGACCTACAAAAGCCGGTTTTCAAGACCAAGGATGTAATTAGACTTATTTATCCTCACCCCTGCTAATATACAAAAGTGAAATTTCTGTATGGGAGATGGGAGATCGGGGCTTGTTGGCTGCGAGAGAGTTTGGTGCACTGTGCATCTCCAGCTCCCTGCGGCTAGTTGAAACGAAAATGTTACATAAATCATCTATCCTCTTCAAATGGACATGATTTCCATGCCGCTCCATTTCTGAGACAGAAGATAGAGCAGAAATTCTTTCAGTTCCGAGATGAGACCGCGTAAGTGAAATGGTGGTTTCTACAACCATTGGTTGCTGGTATTACAACACTACTCGGAGCCCTCTGAAATGAACCGAACTCAGCTGTTCTCAATTCAGTTCAATTCAAGTCTGTGTTGCAGTTCACTTAACCTGAGCCTCCAGGTTCGCTTTGCCTTTTGCCATTACATTTTAGCCCTCTAGTCCTGCTGTAGGCAGATCGCATGCTATTGCACTGTTATAATATCTTGTTCCAAGTGAAAACTACATATAATCCAAATCAGTAAAGGTCCAGGTGAACTATAATGTAAACCAAATGAGGAACGAGGCCTCATCAGAGTTGAGTTCAGAAATGAACTCACTATAGAAAGGCTAAAAGAACTGAGTCCCTTTCCTGTTGGTCCACTTTAAAAGACTGAGTTTGGTTCTTTTAAAAAGAACTATATGTGAAAAATAAACTTAGAAAGCTGTTAATATGAAGAGCATTGACTACTGTATTTCTTCAGATGTATATAAATTGGATGAGTCAGAAAGACATGGCAAATCCTACTTTAAAAAACGCATTTCATAGCCCAACAGTCCAATCAGATCTGTTCAGCCACACAGTAAAAATAAATCTTTCTTTCTACTCTCTTTATTATAACTGCGTCTTGTTTGCTGGAAGTGGTAGTATGGCCTGATGTGCTGGTTATAATAATGGATATGGTGCTGTGCTTCACTGAAGATGAGCTTTCAATTGGCCGAGAGCTCCTTTCTAATTACTCTGAAACAAATGGTTGCTTTAATTCTGTATGCTTCAAACATCCTAGTGCAAGAGGCTTAAGCAAAACATATCCTGTCCTGCATTTAACACCTTTAATAATTGAGGGATTTAAAATCAGAAGGTGGTGTGTGTGTGTGCGTGTGTGTGTGTGTGTGTGTATTGTATTAACCTCATAAAGTCCTCTAAACTAACATATATGAAAAATCTGTGTACAGTCGACCCTCGCCACTTCGCGGTTCGAATTTTCCGGCTTCACTCTATCACAATTTTTTCAAATACAGTATATGCATTAAAAAGTTGATAAAAAGTTGACAGTACTGTTGAACTGTTGTTTTTCTGGGGAAGAATGATTGTACAATCGTTCTATAAATCTTTAATAGATAAAAACAAGAATTTGGTCCACAGATTTTAAATTATTTTGAGGTTTCTGAAATCAACACAGGGTCAAAATTTTACATACAGGATCAAATACTGTATTTGGTTAAATGTCCCTTAGTCCCTAAGTTTCACCTTGACCAGATGCTTTTGGTAGCCATCAAACAAGCTTCTTGCAGAATTCTGGTTAGATATTTGACCACTTGTCTTGGAATCGTTGGTAGAGTTCAATTCAATTTGTGTGTCTCCAGCAGGGACCTGACTTTAAAACATAGTTCACATATTTTCGATAGGGTTGAGGCCAGGATTGTTGTAAGCTTAATGTTTTGCCTGCTTTATCCATTTAACAATCAGCTTTGATGTTTGTTTGGGGTCATTGTCTTGTTGGAACATCCAATTGTGTACATGTTTCAACCATCTAGCTGATGGTTTGAGATTCTGTTAAAGAATTCTGAAGTTCTGTGGTATTCCATCCACTTTGTGCAATGCATCAGTTCTACTGGAAAGAAAACAGCCCCAGAGCATGATGCTACCATCACCATGCTTAACAGTTGGTGCGGTGTGTCTCTAAACCTCTGGTCATTGTGGACAAACAGCTCAAACCTTTGTCTCATCTGACCATTAAACTTTCCTCCAGAGGGCTTTTTCTTTGTCCATGTGGTCAACTGCAAGCGTTATTTGAGCTTGAAGGTGCCAATTTTGGAGACGAGGCTTTTTTCTTGGATGGCAGCCTCTCCGTCAATGGTGATATAAAACTCTCTTGACTGTAGACAGTGTTCCAGCAGCTTCCCATTCATATCAGGTTTGAGCCTTCATGGTTCTTGGGTTGTTCCTGACAATCCAAACCAATTTTTATGTTGTGCACAGAGAAGCTACCAGCTGTAGTCAATAACAGGTAGTTATGGGCCTTGGCCTTGACAAATTAAAAGACATTTTGAACCTTTCAGCACCACTGAATTAATAATCTACATGGGTGCATGTATATTTTTGACCCTGTATGTATAATTTTGACCTTGTGTTGATTTCAGAAAACTAAAAATTATTGAAAACTTGTGCACCAAATTCTGGTTTTTATCTATTAAATATGTATGTCGTACAATCGTTCTTTCCCAGAAAAGCAACAGTTATATAAAATAAAAAATAAATAAACAAACAAATAAATAAACAATTTTAAAAAAAGGCCCAATTGTGCCGTGATGAATGTATGCAAAAGTCTGACCACAACTGTAGAAAATGTAGTGTATTCTATAATACAGTCGTGTCAAAGCAGAAGACATCATGAGCAAGGTCAAGGGATAAACTCCCATGCATAATTTATAATATATAATGCATTACAAATGCTGTAATATCCATTTGAAACCACTTGCAGAGCTGCATGATTAATTGCATTTGTTTTTATTTTCATGATGAGTTTAGTTCAACTAGAACTAAAAATGTCTGCCAGAGCTTTCAGTAACTATGCTTGTGTCTGTTGTGCACATATTAATATATAGTATACCCAATCATCATTCTAATATTCAGGAACTTTATATAACAGTTTTTTATGTATTTATTGTTCCTCCCTTATGCACTATGTAGGGAACAGAGCGATGAAAATTTAAATTTAGCGCCTAGGACATAGCTAAGGAGGAAGAAAGCTTGAGAGGGACCAAAACATTCTCATCTGGACTGCATTGTAAATCATGGGTTAGTTTTCATATGAAATAGTCCAGGAATTCAAGTTTGTGGGACATTTTATAATATTTATACCCTAACTTAATGTCTAAGAGATAAGAATAGCAGTATACTGCTTATCACTGGAATCAGTATACTGTATTTAAACGTCACATCAATCAACATGCCGTGGCTCATACTCACAGCCAACATTCAGGAGATTTAGGCGGTTTATTTCTTTTGCACAGGGGAACCAAAAGACAGATGTTATATTTATATGTCAGAAATCATGAAGGCTGAAATTCTTTATATTTGAGCGAATGATTACGACTGGGCTTACAACCTTTACTTTCATAATGTGTTGCTTGAGACATTCAAATTTCCGGTTCAGCTTTACTGAAATGAAAAGCTTACTTGCACAATATCAGCAGACAAATGAATAAAAGAGGATAGATGTGAGATTTAAAACCAGATAAACTGCAATAAATAATAACACATCATTTATAATAGACAGACAGATATAATATAGACAAACACATTAAAATGACAGACATATTGTAGCATATTTAAAAAAAAAACAAAAAAAAAAAAAAACAAGTATCAGTGGAAAAGACTGACAATAATAACCATGAAAGAATGCATTTGGGTATATTGCACTGAGCATCAGGGGTTATTTTATTTTATGTATATAAAATTATATAGGTACTGTCCTTTAAATGGAATGTACACTCACTGTCACACCTGCATGTTCATGCAGTTATCCAAATTTGGACAGTTGGAGATGAGAGAAACATCTCCTGGTCTTTTTCCAGTCATCAGCTGTCTGGTCTTGCTGAACCTGTGACCACTGTAGCCTTAGATTCCTGTTCTTGGCTGAAAGGATTGGAACCCGATGTGGTTTATTGCTCTTGTAGTCCCGTCTGTCTCAGGATTTGATGTGTTGTGCATGCTGAAATGCTTTTCTGCTCACCACAGATGTAAAGAGTGATTATTTGAGTTACGATGGCCTTCCTGTCAACTCAAATCAGTCTGGTCACTCTCCTCTAACCTCTCACTGGATGTCTTTTGTTTTTTCGAACCATCCTGTGTCAGCTCTATAGACCGCTGTGTGTGAAAATCCCCGATCAGCAGTGTTTGAACTTCTCAACAGCCAAGCCATGGTCAAAGTCAGATCATGGTTTTCCCACATTCTGATTCTCCTGTGATTGTCTGGAATAGTGCTGTGTGCCTTTCTTCGTTTCCCCATTTACAGAACTGAGGCTGTGTACAAACACTAGATTTTATCAGCACACAAACAACACCTATAACAAGCGGACAGATATTTGCTGAATTTGACAAAAAAAAAAAAAAAAAAAAAAAAAAAAGTCCATCGAATTAGAATCAATGACTACACTTTTATCGGATGCTCTTACCGCATGTCTGCAAGTTTTAATGCAGTGCTCTGCTACCACATGATTGTCTGATTGGATAATTACCTGAACAAGCAGGAGTTATTGGTGCTGCCTTATTAAGTGACTGGTAAGGGTAAAATCAGGATCAAGAATCCAACAGTGCTGTGATATGAAATGCAATAAAGAATGCATCACAAATTAAACACACAGAGAACACACATAAGCAGATCACATTAAAATATGCTATACAATTACAAGCTTCAGTCAGTGAACATACCTGGGTAAGACTTTCTCTACTGTGATTAAAAACCGCAAACAAGTGAAGATTCTCGATAATCGTGAATATAAAACATTGTAATGTGAAACAGTTAAGGCCATTGCTCACACAGCCCTCTGACACCTGAATAATCCCTTTATGACTTAACTGAGATAAACCAACATTAAGATTTATAAATTTGAATTCCAACAGCTGTCATGCTGATGTCACACCGATGTAACTTCTAAGTATTTAAGCTTAGGTTAGAACACTTTCATATTTTCGTGACCTTTATACAGTATGTCAACTTGTATGATGTTTACGAACACTCATGGATACTTCTGCCATGAAACTATAAAGCAGAGGTATGTATGTGTTCTCTTGTCTTTAAGGTTTTTTTTTTTAGCTATTTAAGGTTGTTATGAATATTTATACCAGATCGCCTCACAGCTCAAAGCTTCACAGTTCTATCTTGACCTCGACTTAATCTCTGTGCTGTGACTGATTGTCTGTACACTTGACTGGTGGTGTTATACAGTATTAATCTGAAATAAAAATTCACAAAAGCAGCTTTTGGAATTATGACTTGGAATAAGACTTTGTGAATGTTCGTGAATGCAGACCACGCCCTTGAATGAATGACATGCGGTGTGATTATGGAGCTGATGAACGTGTAGAGGACTTGGGCTGGAGTTTCTAGGGAAGGATTCGTTGAATATAGTAGGGAAGAGAAATAGCGGTGCCGTGAAGGCCACCACCATCCCTAGTGAATTAAGACAAAAATGGGAATTGATGGAAATTGATAAGAAGCTGGAGCTTCAGACATGGTCTTTCTCCATTTTGTGTGTCTTTATATCATTGGCCATGAAAGACTTACTGTATTTCGCTCCTTCATTGTTATGAACAACACCAGGATTTGTAGACTGTATAATGTTATTTTTTTTTTTTTATCTGAACATGCACATAGACCCAAACTTTCCAGTGTAAATCAAATAGAATTTGTTGACCTTCATGAGATTCCCTACATTTTGTATGTTCATATCCTTGTCCATACTTTTCTGATCACCTCTTGCCTGTGCTCCATTGCAGTGTGTCTTGTCCATCGGAAACGACGGCGCCATTGAAACGAACTCCCCACACAACGGACCCACGATGACTGAGCTGTCAGAGAGAACAGAGATCGGAGGAACCAAAAAAAGAAAAAAGAAAAAAAAAAAAAAACCTGACCCAGAGAGTCCACAGCCGGACAGTAGAGGATAGCGAGGACACTGCTTGCTCTACCACTACCTGTAAGACAGGAAGTCCATTTTCATGCCAGGCGTCAGTCACTGTTTAAAACCTGTCCCTGATGAATGCCTTAAAGACACAACTCACTACATCTCTGCGCAGAGGGATACACAGTAGGAGTCTTCTCAAAAAACAAAAAACAAACAAACAAAAAAAAAAAAAGCTTGATGGGTATTTTTTTTTTTTTTTTTTGGACATTTTTTTTCACTTGTGAACATGTGTCTTGTACAAAAACAGATGTGGATATTTTAATATAATAGAGAAATATTTGTTTGGTTGTAAATGTGGACACTGGTTTCCATTAGGTGGGATTGGTAATAGAATCACGAAGCAAAGCGAATCAAGCTCTGCTCTTTGTCTTAAGTGTGTAGTTTTTAATCTCCTTCTGTTTCAACCAAAACTGCACTCCGAAATGGCCTGGTGTTAGCTTGGAGTTTGTCCCAAGGCCATGCATTAGCAGTGTATTCAAGCGGCAAGAAAAAAAAAAATCAACAACAACAACAACAACAACAAAAAAACAAAACCAAAAAAAAAAAAAAAAAAAAAAAACCTCACCACTACTCCCTTTGTCATTGGATTCAGTAGTCATTGCCACTGCAGGCAGAGCAAAAGCTAGCATCCCAACAGCTATAAATTCTTAGCAGATGTGTATTTTGTATTTAACAAAGTGCTGTAAGATCCAGTCACAAACATACAAGTGTTTAGAGTACATCAGTATGTATAAATATTTCTAGCACACAATTAATGTAAAGCGAACAAAAAAAAAAAAAAAAAAACAAGCATGGAGCTACAAGATCTCCTCAGGAACGGATGCAGTATGTACATACCGGTTACAACATGAAGGCTTTTACTGCCAGGTGTGATGTTTGGCTTCATGTGTATGAGTTCATTCTTGGATTTATGCCGAATGCTCAGATGGCAGGCTCAGCCTGCTGGGTAACTGCAGTGCCGAATACGTGCATAAACAACAAATATTACTTTCGTACTGTCACAAGGGAAAGCTACAGAGTCTGAAGTTTAAACATCATGAATTAGAGAGGCTTTTAAACTTGCAGCTTGGCAACAGTTCAATGCAGAGTGCAATATACTGACACTGGGCCTCATTTATCAAGCTGGATGTGAACTAATTTATTTGTAAATTGTTTCATGAAAATCCGGTTAGAAAACCATTCAAATCCTACAAGGGTTCTTGGGCGTCTGTAAAATTTATGCACAAGGATACTCACTAACGTGAACCTTAATTGATCCGCTTCAAATTGCATAATTCGAGTGCAGCTGGATATATAGATTAAACTTTCAAATTTCCGTGGCTAATTAGACATACAAGATTTCATTAAAAAAAATTGTTTCATAATCATGCTTTGAAAGAAAACAAATCAAAAATAAATCTATCCAAGAACAAGACTGTGTCTTTGTCAGACGACACACTGCCACCATGGCCGAGGTGTACAACTATTAATTCTTATATTGTTGTTTTCTTCTAATGCTCTCGGTCAGCTTTTTCACTAAACGCGGATCAACCGTGCCATGCACAAGCTTGCTAATTTGGTAACGGCCTATACAAATAAGCACAAACAAAATCAGTGTTACTGAAAACTTTTTAATTCATTGGTCTACAAAGGCATTTTTAAAAAAGATAAATGAGGTCCATTCTGTACATTTTTGCCAGGACCGTTTAATATTTTAGCAAGATGCGTGACATTTGTTTAGGTTTATTTCAAAGGATACCCCCAGTGCTTTTCAGCATAATCTTAACCATCGACCAAATCTGATTACCACGGATAACGTTTTTTATTTTACCCTGTGATTAAAGAGAGCAGAAAACTTATTTACTTGAATGTCACAAGGAAAGTCTAAGGACAGTCACTGAATTCCATCATTAGACATTTATGGGAAACGTAAAGACGTCCAATCAATTTCTTGGCGAGAAGCGTTTTTTTTTTTTTTTTTTTTTTTTTTAAATGAAGCTCTATATTGATTTTCCATTTACCTATGGGGCTAATTTTGTTTTCAGAAGGTAGAAACACAAGACCTTGGAGAAAGCATAAATAAATGAAGTCTTACTGTATTTAGTGTTCGATATGGCGTTTAGACAGTATCTTGATCTGAGTACTAAAAGTAGTGTCAGCTAACAGGAGGTATTTTAGTTCTGCAAGCGCACAGAGTCTACACTTTGCTTGCAAGTCAAATGCATTTTTGAGCTGTGTTAATAACAGACCATGGTCTCTGGTTGGTCATCCTTGCACTCTATATTAAAGCTATTATTTAAACACCACAGTTGGATAAAACTATATAAGAATAAGACTTTCTCCCGTGTCTGTTTTATCCTTATTGGATAGTAAAAGTAAATTAAAAAAAAATAAAAAATAAAAAAATCTGTCACATATTTTTAATGTTTAGTAATGGAATTCAAGAACTGCCCTTAGACTTCCCTTATAAATTAGTTTTTGAGTAAATATGTCGTCTGATTTTTTCTCTCTCACTATATGTGACGATCCGTATCTGTGGTAATCACGCATATGCGGCAGATGCAGTGTATGGAGTTTTCCATTAATACTAAGAACTATGTGAACTGATCGACAATTAAAGCCCTGGCATGCTCAAATTCAAACTCCAATACCACATTTAGCAAATTGATTTAACATCTTGTTGCCTTGTGAAAAATACAACAGCACAAGCCGGTGTAGTTACATTCCTTGCAGTTATTGTCTCGAAACACCGAGCTTAAACTTTCGGACTGCCCAACAGACTTTCAGGCACTGACATTAAGTGCAGAGCTAAATTCTGTTAAAGCGATTGGATCAGCCGTTGCTGTTGGTCCGTGTTTTGCACTGCCTCTTCTTTATTGTCGTTATCTACTGAGCCGTCCACCTCATTGCTTGCAGTACAGGGAGATACACGCCGAGTGTACAAGGCTGAGGAATCAAGGGCAGTGCCTTTCCAAATAGTTTAGCGTCAATTTTAAACGGCACCCGTACAACCTTATACTCCAGTGTGTGCCCTCGTGTAGACGGAAGCAAATTACAGTATCACAGTGACAGCACAACCATATCACCCCCTCACATATACATACAGACTCACATAGGCCGGGAAAGCGTTTTCTGAAGGAGGAGGCAGTCAAAAGCTGTTTGTTAATATTTTCAAAGCCCACAGTTTTCTCTCTCTCTCTCTCTCTCTCTCTCTCTCTCTCTCTCTCTCTCTCTCTCTCTCTCCTTTTGCCTATCTGACACATTCAGCCATGCATGCAGACATGAACTTATGCACACATTCTCACATTCCCAATTCTCGATCCAGTCCTCCCTCGCACTTTTTTTTTTTTTTTTTCTCATGCACCCTCTGCATTTCTTGGCTACGACTCTACCTGATGGATTCTGCCCAGAATATATAAACCTGTAGGAGATGTACAGAGATGTGTGAATTAAAATATTTGAATATATGGATGTGTCCGAAAGGATGGAGCGGCTGCTTTGTTGCTTTGTCACGAAAATGCATTCGTTTCATCTGTATGCAGAGCACTTATGGAGGTGTATTATCTATTTTTTTAAATCTAGCCTTGCCTCTTATATAACCAAAGTTGAATTCAGATCCGTTCTATGTTTGGGAATTTTGTTATTTTAGAGATACAGACCTAGTGATGATAGATACACATTGAAGGCAGCATATTTACATAAGCAGATGTCTATTTTAAGAAGTCATGTCTACTTTTTTGACTGTTAAGCATCTCCAGTCCTAAGAACCCATATTTCCTTCATATTCTTGTCTTTACACTCTGTGATCCTTAAAGCGTTTCGCCAGATGAATGCTGGTTCTACCACCTAAGACCCCTTTCTCTCTCTCTTTCTCTCTCTCTCTCTCTCTCTCTCTCTCTTTTTGTGCTTGTCCCTTTTGGCTAGCCAACTGGGCTCTTCGCCCAAGTTGTCTACCAGAACTTTCCATCCACCTGATCCAAAAAGCGTGAGCGGATCAGCGCTGGAGAGCTAAGCGCAGGGTTTTGTGTCGTGTCACATGTTATAGAGCTGCACGTGACATAACCGTGTAAATATGTTTCCTCAGGAGTGGATTGATTGGGAGCATCAGGATAGAGGTAGAGCATGACGAGTTTATACTGCCAGGTGTGGTGGAGATCTTGCTGAGGCTGGAGGGCCAATCACAGGGCTACGTGTTGCGTCACATGGTGTAGACCTGCATGTGACCTAACCTTGTAAATACATGCTAGCGAGATAATGATGTCATCATGGCACGTTGCTCTGGGCTCCCTGCTGCGACGATAGCGACAAGCTCCTTACCAACCCACGATGCAATGCGCATGACTCTCATTGTACATTCAGTCAACAGCCAAGAATTACTAGTGAACCGTGAAGGATCTGTGTGAGCCCAGTCACTCGGCCAAAGCGAACTGGTTGAGGAGTTTATATCGTTTATGGTGGTTCAAAGAAAGAGGAGAATTTATTGTTAAAACAAATTACACAGCACATTATGATTTGATCAGCTGATGTTCAGATATAGCTTTACTTCTACAAGTGATGTATGAATCTGTTACTTCTGCGAAATAATATCGTCCAATAATACACGAACCAAGGTGAAGAGATTTCTAAAAGCTTGTATAGATGATACAACACACAAATCTAGCACCACAGAGTTATCTGCCTTATCCCAGATATCTCACAAAAGGACATAGAGCTACTTTGGATTAAAAGTACTTTGGATTTCTGTTGCATACTTCTGCGTAGACGTTTGTCCCAAACCAGCAAGCCAAAGAAATGAAAGGAGATTTACAGTAAGATGTTTAACCTTTTCAACCTCTTGCTTCCCCACAATGAGAGCACTTAGCGTTTCAGGTTGGAAAACCAACAATTGCATTAATAAACTGCAACAAAATTTCCTGTACTGAAATCATTCCCTACATGAATCGTAAGCGTAAAAAAACAACAACTTATATGATACTATACCATAGAATCTACAGTATGGTCCAAAAGTCCCACTATATAGTGTGTTATTTTATTATTTTGCTCTTCCTTCCTGTCTATAGTCTTATATAGGATCCATTCTCAAATTGGCGGGCCGCAGGGAGGCGCTAGGGAGGCCACCGAAAAATTTCCAGTTTGTTTCCCGTTGTGTTCCATGGAACAAAAAGTTCCATATCTACTTTGTAATTTTACGTTTCCTCATTATAATTTGAAAAGCTACGAGATGTTAAAAAGCAGTTTTTCCTAGTAGACTCAGACTTTTGGACCACACTGTACATGGCGTAGCAGGCAGTGAGGCATTTTCCACCAGTCATTCCAAAGGGACACAATAATTCACAAAGGACGCTATTGCCTGACTGCTCCCTGCTTCGCTCTCCATGGTAACAGGCCAGACCAAACGCTGCACGCTGGAAAAGATCTCTTTCAATCAGCTGATCGTTTTACTAGCTCTATCATATCATATGCCTCAAAGCCCCTCTGTCATCACACCTTCACAGACACAAACCCGAGCTCGGAAATTCTCCTCATGAGCGCGGCGAGGCGGTTGCACCAGCAACGCCTGGTGCAAATTGGTTTTGCTTGTTGATATCCACGTGGGCTTTTGTTGATGTCCTGTGCACGGCTCTGTGGACTGACGTTTCTGTGTGTTGTGTCATCTCTCAGGCTTCGTCACAAACAGCATGTCTGGTTGCTGAGATGCACCTGGTGTACCAAACACCAAGCAGGAAGTGTATAATATCATTATCTAGAAATGTCCACATGTTCCTGTTGTTCATGTGGGTTTAAGGCAAGACTTGCCTTTTCTTTATGCATGATGCTTTGTTTTTTGGAAAAAAACGTGCATCCCGAGTAAAAAAAAAAAAACCTGTGTGTTTGTGTTACCCTTCTTTAGGTGCTGCTTTGGTAAATTTGGGACCCTCTGATTTTCGGTTTCCACCGTTTGAATCTGTTTCTTTGGTAAACCATCAGTCGTTCTTCTGGGTTTTTCTACATTCTTATCATTTTTGTAGGCAGCAATATGAGATGTGATGGAAATGGAATTATGTGCAATGTTTAAATAAAAAAAAAAAACATTAAATATATTAAATAAAAAAGCAAAAGAAGGTGCAATTTTGTCTTTCTTAAGTAGATGACTGTATTACTGTAACCTGTGGTTGAGGAAAATGTGCTGTTTCCTCACTGCTGTTCTATAAACTATTTATTCATTCATCATCGGCAATCACTTTTTTCCTGGTCAGGGTGGTGGATCTGGAGCTCTTCCTGGGATCACTGGGTATGAGATACAACACAGACCTCATAAACAAATCAGGAACCCTTGGAGCTTTGAGGCACCGTTGCTGCTGTTTACATAATTAAATTACTTCGATCCTGCTAGCAAATTCATCTAATAGTGATTTGAAAAATTATTAGAAAGTACTCAAACATTATCCAGTAATTTTAACCCTTTATGGTTCGTGACAATATGTTTAAAATTTGTTGCAACAGGTTACAAGAGTTTAGTTTGTCTTAACTTGAACTGGGTCTCAGATTGTACAGTCGCACCAGAGGGCCATTCAATCTGAAAACAGCGTGGGCCGATTTGCTACGGTTTCCAGGTTGAACGACGTGTTTCCTCGAAACGATGTGAAATTCCAAATTAAAAATGCAGCGAGCACCACAGATCCTATTCTCTCCCTCTACAAACGCGTCCACTGCTGCTCGATGTACGAAACAACTAAAGACATTAGAAGACGTGTTTGTCATACTGTAGGTATTATTATATTGGAATTAAAAAAAAAAATAGAATAAGATACAGGCTCTGAAATGCTATATTTCTGTAACCTGCGGTTGAGGAAAATGTCAGCTAGAATGACCGGGACGAACAGGGTGTTCAACGTGCCCCCATTTCTGTTTAAATAACTCTTTCGTTATGTTTTGTAGGGCCTGAATGTCGCCCATGTCTGAAAAACAAACACACCATGTGATTAGAAAAATGCTTACAATGAATAGCCAAATTTAGTTCTCAATTTACATTTTTTTTTTAATTTAATTTAAAATTGTACATTTTCTTAACCGGCCCATTTTCAGTTCTGATTGTTAATGGATCAACATTCCTTTTTCCTTTGTGAATACGTAAAGTAAGTACATTTAATAGATAAAACGCATTTAAAACAGCGAGGGTTGGCCAAAGTGCCGTACATAATTAAGCGCATATAAGACATAAGTATAAAATCAAATCAACAGAAGCACAGACTATACACAGTACAAGAGGAGAACTAAACATGACGCAGCAACTCAGATTCAAACGTTCATTTATAAAAGGGATAGGAGAATGGTTTGTCCATGTCTGTGTCTGTGTGGTAGCACATTGCTGTGTCCTAATCATGAGGACGAAGGGCACCTCCATCATGGGGCATTTTCTTCAGCGGGGGCTAACAGTTGACACCTGATCCACTCTCTTAACATGGAGTTTAAATATTTCAGATGGAAGCTGCATGTAACAATTACTGGACGTGCTCCAAATACAGCAGCCAAACTCTCAGCAGTATACCTGCTCACTCTTTCTTTCCTCCTGCAGACTTTTTGAGGACGTCAACACACACACACTCGCACACACACATACACACACACAAATATGTAACCAGATGTCCCTGCTCGCCAAAATAAAGGAACATTAATTAAGCCACGTCTGAGCTTCTAATATTGTTCGAGTTTAGTCACGAATCCACCAACCACCAGTGGCGACAGAACCAGAGTCAACAGGTTACAAAGCACCGCTGACCTTTCTCTTTTAATTATAGATCTCCCTTGTCCCTCTAGACGTCTTTATTTGCCATAAACTGCTGAAGTTGGCATGAAAAGAGACAGAAGTGTCTCTGCGTTTGCCTTCCACCTTGAAGGTCAGTGCTTGTGGACTCTGGGAGAAGTCCACAGGGTGTAAATCAGCGTCAGGTGCTACTATTTATATACCGGCGCCCATCAGAGCTGTCGGGAAAATTGGGTGATCTTGCCGAAGGACCCAAAACTATCCGGCAGGCTTCTGTGCAGCATCGAGTCAGGATATAGGATCAGCCACGTCACTTTAAAATGAACACAGGTTATCACTGCATTCGAGTAAAAACCAGGAAAGAAAAACAACCCAAAAACATAATTCCCAACTGTCTGGGAAATGTTCGTTTAAACATCAAAATGAGAATGTCAGGTCAGAACTTCCAATTTTATTAAAACAAACAAACAGACAAAGAGACTAACTAACTAACTAACTAACAACAACAACAACAAATGGACATGAAGCAGCATACTACATAAACATAAAAATTTATCCGAAGTTATATTTCAGTTCATAATGAATTACTAATAACTAATAACTAATACATTGCACCACCTAATTTGTTTCTATTAAAGATCAGGTAGAGATGTAATGTTTAGCGACACAAATTTAATCAAGTAAAGTACGGCAAGGTTTCGCATCATAATGAATTGTTCCACACAATGTGAATATACTCTACACTGTTAAAGTGGACATTATAATCACGTTTATGAACGAATTAACATAGATTTATAACGTAAACAGTGTATACTTTAGGTATGTAACTGAATATGAACGCATTATTCTTAATGGACAGATTATGTGATTTAAATGAATAAAATAAAATAAGTTCAGCTTCTAATATGAGGTACAATATTCGTTCCAGGTTGTCTGTCTGTCTGTCTGTCTGTCTGTCTATCCATCCTAATGAAAGCCTGCCAGAAATCTTCACAGGCCATCTGATTATTGACTATGAGACTGGGATCGTGTCGCATGCAACAAATCAGTCTTTTGTACAGGCGCAAGCAAGCGGTCAGATTAAAGGCTTCCAGGACAAACAAAGACCACTTTCATTAATATGAATGTGCGGCATCCTTAGTAGCTATGTATTAAATGGTTTAGGCAACTGATTTGATTATATTTTGGGAAACAGGATTGATTAAATTTGTTCAAAACATGCAGGACAGGTACAAATCCAAATAATATCTGCAAAACTGGGATTGAAAAAAAACAACAAAAAAAAACCTAGTGCACGTTTCTAGTCGAGACCAATTATGCACTTGAGTAATGAAGCTGAGGTTGATGAACTGAGATATTTGGAGAACTAAACAGAAACACATACAGATACAAATAGCCTCTTTGTGTTACATCCATTGTAGGCACACAGCGAATACTAAGTTAATTGATGAATACTGGTAATTTAGTCTTGATAGTCGACGTGTGTAAGTTTAACACTGTATGTTGTATATCATAAAGATAGGCAGTCAATCAAACTGGCAGCTCTCTTCCAGAAATAGGCCTCCTCATGCAGAAGTGTAACACTAAACCCGAACAATAGCCAAACACATGGTGGGCATTCTGTAGCCTTCACACTGCCAGGAAACATGTGCCTGGACAGTTCGCCTCTGCCTCAGGTCTAGCATTGGAAACATAACACGCTGTGTGCTAATGTCCCGAGAAACTTAACACCCTTTGACACCATAACACGTCCTTTTTTGCATCCACAACACACACACACACACACACACACACACATACACCCCAACATCCTCCGCTCTACCCACAATTAGCCCTCAACAATTTAAACTCATGTTCTGTTCACTCCTGAGCAACAGACAGCAGTAGTTCAGCTGAACCAGGCCATTGGATTTTATAGCAATTCAATTCCAAGGATGTAAAAGCACATAAAGTTTATTGTAAGAAAGAAAGAAAAAAAAACAACTTTTTGTTCCACTTTTCACATCTTGCAAAAACACTCTCGCACACTGTTTGCTATTCTGTCCCGTGTCCTTGTTTGGCTTTAGATAGCAATTCCCTGCTCCACTGAAATGAAGCCTTTGCAGCCAATTTGAGGTGGATAAACAGTAAGACATCCAATTAAACTGATCAACTATTCATCAAGCCTCTGATGATGAGCTGAGAAAGAGATGACTGTGTTGGGACAGAGGACAGAGGACAAGTGCCATATATAGCAGTCGACTTGTGATTTCAAATTAGCAGCAGAAAATGCAAGACATTAAGTTATAGCTAATATGTGAGCATATAAGTAAGTGAATACAGCAATCATTTGGCAGTATTAGCACCATATTAGTCCTTTATTACATGTTCCATATTTTTCCCCCTGGTTGTAACCTGCTTCTCATTAATAATGACTATTTTAGAATATGTATATGACTCTTAATGATACACTATGGAAGAACTGAACACCCTGTGGCTGGCTGTCAGATGCCCGCAGCATACTTCCAAACACTTATGTTCACACTCCCTTGTACAGTATAATTTATATATTCCCAGTCCCTTGTATTATTCTTGCTTAAAAAAAAAAAAAGTACAATCCTTCAGTTTTCAAAATTTGGGTTCTTAAATTTGATTGCCAGCACCAGCAAACACTGATTACTCTTCGTCTTACTTTCTTGTTCATTGTCGTTCTCCTGGTGCTTCCTTCAGTATTCACGCTTCCACTTGAAAAACCTGAAACGCAGAAGGCGCTCTCTAGAGGCGTGTCCATTCTGGGCTAGTGTAGCGGTGCAACGTGGTGGCTCCATGGAAGTGCACCTGCTCCCTACGTAGATATAAAAGGGCTCGTTCTAAGCTCACTAAAAGACGATGATCCCTAGTTAATTATACACTGAGGAAAACATACATATGAGTATTATATTCCATTTCTGCTAATAGAGCCCCCTAAATCCCACATAAAAGACCTTGGTTCTTTTCTTAAATATTCATAGTTTGCTTCATTTCTTTTTAGTGTCTTCATTAATACCCCCCCCCCCCTAAAAAAAAACTGTTAAGCATGTTGTGTATTTTGTATAATTGAGTTAGAGCTTCTTGGTATTTGCTAAACATTTGTAGTTTGCACTGTAAAATAGAGCTCTTTGCTGAACACATACAACGAAGAACTGTCCTTTAATATTATATTAGAATATTCTAACTCCTCCTCGTATTGAAAACTGAGAACACAGAAAGTCAGTTGCAATCATTTTAATGTTTATTAATTAGAATCCACATTTCCAGAAACTTCAGATATTAAGATGAAGGAGATAACGAACTATAATTGATATGAGATTGATATTTACTACTCACATTATATGCATTTATTAGCTATGAACCGAGGATCATTTACTCCATATACTGTACTATACTATATATACTGTAAGTCAGCTGAAGATTTTCATCAATATTTCATGTATTTTTTTTTTAAATATTTTTCTTTTTATGCCAGAACTCAAGATCATTATACCATATACCACTAGTGCTGTCAATATGAATGTGTTAATATTTTAATTGCATTAACACACAGCCATTGTTATGCTACCAGGTTTGTTGCAGACTATAGAACAATGTTGGTGCAAAATCTTGTGTTAAAATCATAGGCTTTTGTTACTGTACTTGGATCGTTACGCACTTTTTTTTTTAGGGTTGTGGGGTTTATTGTAGGGCTAAAATTAAAACAGACTAAAAAAAATCAACTGAGAAGGCTTGGAACTTTTACAGGGTTCTTTTCTCACCTTTTCATTTCTTTTCACACTCCCAGATTGTTCGACGGATGTCGAGTGTCATAGTTTGCAACTTTTTGCGAGATTTTTAAGTATCACAGATGTACAATGTCTAAAAATTAAACACATGGAACCACAGCAGCACCGACGCACAATCTCTGGATGTATTTTAGCAACCAATACTACCTCGGTAAGACCATAGAATACATACTGTAGACAATTCATGGACAAATGTTAGCGGAAATACATTGTGCTTCATTCCTTTATGTTATTAATTGCAATCTAACATTATCAACATTTCTTGTAAGATTCAGTTGCAGAACAATGGTCTGCCAGAGTCGTTACACATTATCTTCCACCACTGGAAATACCTGTAATAACTGCTATGTTATTATGCTGAAAATTACCTACGTATTTATTTTTTATCTCTATGTTGAGGTCTGTGACTAGAAACTAATAAACCCCTGGAGTTAAACACTGTTACAGTTCATGGGTTTTATTATTATTATTATTTTTTTTTTTATGAAACCACAATGTGATTAAAAGTTGCAATTGTGTGATCAGTCACAGAAAGTGTGCCAATTATTAGTCGATTAAAATCTCTAATTAGTGCACAGTGTACCATTTTAAAATCATGCACGTAATGAATATTTCAGTGATTCCTGATATTTCCACTCTGCTTATTTACTGATTATCAAGCGTTTAATGTGCACTGAAATGGCAAAGCAATAATATCAAAATCATGCCAACATTAATGCTATTGATCATATCTGGCCAACTTCTCATCAATATAGGTCATGCATCAATTAATGCCACGTCTGTATATAGTATAGCTATGGTACTTAATTTAAAATCAAGTCCCAAAGGTCAGATATATAAGGTTTCTTTTACATAGAAGCTTTGACTTACTTCACTTAGAAGATTGGTTTTTATTTTCTTTTTACATTATCTACAATCTTTATTTCTAGGCTTTTAGCTCCAAGAAGTTAGGCATACAGACCACATACTGTTGTGATTTTATTTTTAGGCGATGCTAATACTAATACTCATAATTTCATGAATAATTAGGAGCATTGTGTAGTAACTATTTTTGTATAGGTTTTTTTTTTTTTTTAGTTTTCACACCATGAATTTTGTACATTTTTGCCTATTTATTATATGAGAAAATTCATATATGTTTTCAGGAATAACTAGAGATTGATTGGAAGATTGTCTGTAGTTTAGAAAAAATCTAAACTGCCAGATAGTGACCAAATTGTGGCTTAGTACAGATAAAGAAAATGACATGTTTATTATTCACTTAGCCTTTTGGTAATTTAATTAACAATAGTGAGTAATACTGAATAATATGTCACTATGAATTATTCAGTTAGACCACTACAAATCAAGGCATATAGTTATTACAATTAGGAATTTGCAATCTGAAGAGTTTACAGGGTTATTGAGAAAAAGTTCCAACTTATTATTATTATTATTATTATTATTAGTAGTAGTAGTAGTAGTAGTAGTATATTTTTTATCTAATCCTCTCGAAACGCAAAGCATTAAACAAAATAAAATCTAAACCAAGTCTAAAGACTTTTTTTCTGTCGAGTGCGACAGTAGTTTTATGACGACAAAAGCTCAGTTTACATCTCATCACATCCATTTCACTGAAAGCCATGCATATAAGAGACAGCAGTCCAGCAGCAACTATAATGCTGCATAAACATAAACAGACCAGGATAAAGTGGGACAGGAGGAAACAAATAAAAGTGCTAAATAAAGGAAACAGCTTGACAGTACTGAAGGCAATATGTGAATGATCATTTAACGTAAAAGATTAAAAAAAAAAAAAAAGCTAAACAGTGAAACTGCATGTGACACATTGCATGAGAAGAGGAAGGGGCACTGGGACTAGGACGAGGGGAGGAAGATGACATTGTGGGCCTCTGGCTTGCACAGTGCCAACTGCTACTGGAGCTCGTGATCTATGACACATGCCAGGGAAACATACCAGAGAAAGAGCAAACAACAGAAAAAAATAATAAAGTCATGAAATAATAAAAAGAAAGAACTGTAAAATAAAATATATATAACTTTTATTTATAACTTTTATAAATGATACTAAGTAAATATATTACATTTACAGTAAAGAAAGAAAGAAAGAAAGAAAGGAATGAAGGAAGGAAGGAAGATCAATCAAAATAAAAAATAATGAAAGAATTAATACAAGAAATTTTATATTAAATTTAAATAAAAATAAATGCAAGAATTTAACTTGTAAATTATATAAAATTATACCAAATAAATGAAAATGTTTAAAACATGAATAAATACATTTACAATATAGAAAGAAAGAAGATTAGAAGTAAACAAAAAAAA
>JAOVYU010000042.1:5995138-6006612 GCA_025674565.1 Synodontis membranacea | reverse complement strand
ATCCATCCATCCATCCATCCATCCCTGCTATATTCTTTCCCATATGGTTACATTTCACCCATGTTATAACTGCGTAGGGTTCTAACCCATAACCGCTCTCTCCTTGTGTTTAATCATAATTTGCATCTAACTGTAAAGTATAAGTGCAAAGTGACATAAATTGCTGCTAGCATGTAAGACTTTTGTTTAAAATATAGTTTGGTCTAGGTGGTATAGTTATTAATAAACTAAGCAAAAAGTAAAAACAATTACAGTCAACCTCTTGAATTTCATTTGAAATACTTGAGTAAATGTACGTGTCCATATTTACAGTACATAATATTCTTCCAAGAACAGTTTGAGGCTAGTGGAGTATTTCCCGAGTGCATTTTTTTTGTAATGTTCATGCTTCTTGTAACGCTTCTTAGTGTTAATGTTCCTACAACTAAAATATTGCAGCCACGCTGTAAAAACATTTCTTTATCCCCAGTGCTGTGTAATGTTTTTTTTTTTCTTCTGTCCAACTGGGAACATTGCCTAAGCTGCATTCCAGTAATGTTGTGAAGCCAACTATTATTATTCTGATGTTGCAGAAATGTTGTATTTGTAACGTTAACATCCTCTGCATGGATCGCATCTCGGCAAGCTACTTTTAGGGTGGGTATTGGGGCTCGAAGCTGGATCACTAATCTGTCACAGGGTTGACGCAGAGTCGAACAACCATTCACACACACACACACACACACACACACACACACACACACACACACACATAGCAGTCAGTTAACCTAATCTGCCTGTCTTAGGGCTGTTTGAGGAAACCAGAGCACCTGGAAGAAACCCATGCAGGCACGGAGAGGACATGCAAACTCCAAATAGAAAGGTCTCAGTCAGCCAGCAGGTTTGAACCCAGAAGCTTCCTGCTGTGAGGCTTGAAAGTGCTGCCAACTGCATTGTGCAGCCATTTGTCCATATGTTTCATTAGATCACATCCTTTTTTTTTTTTTTTTTTAAATAAACGTAATCTTATTTTATGAAGAGAAAGTGAGATTATTCGTCAGCCCTTCTGCAAGGATGGCTGGATGTTTTGAATAAAATGACCAAACAATGGTAAAATGTATAAACCCATGATTGATTCGATTGTATTGATCGGGTATATGAAAGATAGAAGTCCTGAATGAAAATATTCCTTAAAATGTACCCGAGTATAATAGACAAGTGGTGATAAAATGTGATCTTGCATCAATTCTTCATTAACTTGTAATACCAAGGTCATGAAGTGCAATTCCATAAATATGTATAATGGAGGGGGGAAAAATGTCCAATGTCTTTGTGTTCAATGAAGCTTCTCTTTAAGATCTCAAATATTCCTTTGTGCAAGACGAGTGTCATGTTATGTAACGATCATTGATGTTGCATGATTGTTTTTTTTTTGTTTGTTTTTTTTGGACAGCCTTACAAGAGAGCGTTCACTATCTGTGATCCCTCCCACAGTGATGGCTGTTTCGGAGCTACGCAACACCCACCACAGCCACCTCTCTCACTCACTCTCACTCTGCCCTTAATTTATCTCTCTCTCTCTCTCTCTTTCGCTCTCTGTTGAAGTAACACCTGTTAAAGCAGCACCACAAACACAACGTCTCACAGCCTGAGTCACTACGACCCAACTGCCGGTCTGTCACGCTACACATAAATGATCGTGACTCAGTAGTGATGTGACCAAGATGAATAAAATCAATACTTAAAAGCCACATTGGACTGGCTTATGGCATGACTCTTTTTTTGGTAAACAGCTTGTACAGCTTCTGTTTTTACAGCTTTTTTTTTTTTTTTTACAGTATCACATGCATTTTATCTAAGTCTCTTGAGCTCAAGTACAACTAAATCAATTGCAGATGAGTCACAAACACAAAAACATTAAGCTTCGCTGCGTTATTTAAACACATCCCAGTGAACTGCGGGGGGGAATATCAGAGATGTTAAAGCACTCAGAGAGTCCACATGGACTCAGATACATAGTGTGCGTTTAAAGCAGGGTAAAGAAAGCATGAATAAGGCCCTAAGGCTAATGAAAATTTCAGAACAATGCAGTTGCATTTGGGTGTTAGATTAAGCTGAGAAATGAACTAATCCTGACCCAATTAGTTACACCATAATTCCTGGTACAAAGTAGTGATGAAATTATAAGCAGTCAATCAAGTATACAACGATTAGAATGAAATCCCTCTCACTTCTGCTAAAACTGTCATATTTTAAGATTCTCAATGGTTCTAATTTTCCTAAGTGCAGTAATACATGATGCTTATTTGGATTTGTTACCATAACGAGCAAGGAGAGCCGAGCCGAGCTGAAGGAGAGAAGCCAATTTGTAGACGCCACGCAGCCATTTCCTGTCGGTGCCAAAAGTGAGTGAGAGAAAGGCGAGTGTGTAAATGAAATTTACATGCCACTCAGAAGCTATCTCTAGAAGCAGCTCCAAGAATTCCAAATTGTTCCATTTGTTTGGTTTATAATACTCCGCACTGATAACTCACAGGGACTGCAGAGCATTTACACCCGGGCTGCCAAATTGTTTCCCATATCATCCGGACGCAAATAATCAAATATAGGCATATTAAAGGAAAAATCCACCCTGAACGACTTACGTGTTAATCTTTACTATTAACCTGAGCTTCAGTGGCATCCAATGGAAATCTGACATGACTTGTAGCCAAGTTACAGTAGCCTACATTACCCACATTACCTACTGATAGTGGTGCCAGTATGATTTATCTCTCTCTTCATCTCTACCTACAGTATCTGTGTGCTTCAGTGAATCAGCATAAAAGTTCACGGTGCGATTGCTCCAATTAAAAAAAAAAAGTGTGCAATTTGGGATACGTTGTTTCTAACATCTTTGCATCGGTAAGATCTGATTTATTAATGTATAATTATTAATACAGACCCTTTGCCTTTATTATTTAAAAAAAAATGTCTATCCATCCACCCATCCATTTTCTGTGCCGCTTATCCATTACAGGTCGCGATGGAAGCTGGAGCCAGACCCAGTTGACTTCACGTGAGAGGAGGGGGACACCCTGGGCAAGTCAGCAAATTTATTGCAGGACTAACACAGAGAGAGACAGCCATTCACACACAAAGGCAATTTAGAGTAGCCAGCTGACCCCTAAACTGAATGTCTTTGGTCTGTGGGAAGAAACCAGAGCACTGGAGGAAACCCACACAGGCACAGGGAGAATATGCAAACTCCGTATTACAAACGCCTATTTAGAAATGTGACCAATCATTTTCCATATATATATAAAATATATATAAAAGAATTTTTATTAATTTTTATATAAATTTATCAATTTATAAATACATTTGGAGGTGTGTCCGGGGTATCGCAGGATGAAGAGCTATCATACTGAACCGCATTGCATCAAATCGTGTTGCATGCAGTGCATCGCAATAGTGGTGAATCATATCATATCGCATTAATAGTTGCTGCAAGTGTATGTTTAATGTATGGATCTTTGACGATGTGTATCGCATCAGCTTCAGTGATAGAGATGCACATCCCTACTACCTACAGACAGTGATGCAGCAGAGCTTTATTCTTCTAGTTTGCCCAGCTCTCTGACGTCCTTATCTGTACACTCTGCTCAAACAGATCAGTTTCCAAAACCTTAATTTTCACCATTAATCGCATTATATCTGTCGTCTCAGAGATCGCTAACTAGCTCCGCCTTAACTATTGTGCCATTCAAAAGCTGCACTACATTCTTGAATTTTGAGTCCAACATTTGCTGTCTCTACTTCATCTATATTGGATTTCTCATTCATATGCTGTTGGATTTCATTTAAAAAAAAAAAAAAAAAAAAGATGAGTCAGGAATAAAAAGCTTTTTCTCTTTTTATTTGCTTTTTTGTTTTGGAGCTGTCAGCAAAACCTGAATGTTATGCGTTATGTCTGACATTGTTGAATTTCTTCTGTTATTAAATGTCATCGTTAATGCTCTAGCAATGCCCCCTGAGACATCAGTGCAGCATCCACTACCACCGCAGCATGCTACTGCTAAGTACAGAGGATCAACCAACAAATTATCATCACATTCATTAATTACTTTACAAATATTTCCATATAAAAAGGTGATCTGGGTTCGTGTAGGTTGGAGTTTTCCTTCAAGTGGGGAAGTTTGATTGGAATGGAAACAATGAATTCAGCATGGCAAGTCTGATTTCTACATAACTGGTTAAAGGTTTTATTATCGTTTCATTATTTTATTATGAATCTTCTTATCGTTATGATTGTCATTAATATTATTATCATGCACTGAAATGAAATGTTGTTTCCTCAGGCTTATGGTGCGACGCATAACACTACAGCATCATGGTGCACAGGACTATGTAAAATGCAAATACTAGAATTTAGAAATAAAGAGTGAATGTTTAAATATGAATAATTCATAAAATATAAAATCACCTGAGTAACACTTATCAGTGCATTTTAATAAAATGCATGCAATAAGAACATTTGCAAGGAAGTTCAGACTCCTTACCGTATATCACCACGTATCACTAAATCACCTGCAGTGTTTCCGCTTTCCACTCCCAATGACACCTGCAAAATATATTACTCTCCACCTCTGCCTTAAATAGACCTCTTAATTGATCCATTAAAAAAAAAAAAAAAAAACTCACAGCATTTAATGCCGAACCATTTTTCTAATATTTTCTAAAAGTTTTCCTCCCATTCTGGGAGACTGAAATAACATTAAAGCCCAGAGGAAAAATTCTAGTCTCTGAGGCAATCCAGATTTTGTAAACAAAAAAGGGGGAAAAGAAAGAAGTTAATTACAAAATCAAAACAACGAATAATGTGGAGCAACTTCATCCAACAGCCAACCAAATGCACCTGCTCTGGGGTGATTTATAATCAGAGCACTGCATGTAACTGATTTATGTGGAGTAATTAACATTTTTGAAAGCTCGCTGTAAAGGGCAATAGATGCTGACACTAGTTCAAGCCATGAGCTGTGTCCTTACTCAAATAATGTTGATAGACAGACAGACAGACAGACAGACATGTGTAGGATTTTTAACAATTAAGAGCAATTTTTTGGATTCCAAAAAAAATTCAAACTAACATGGTGCTTATTTTGTTATGATAATATTATTTAGATTTAGAGTACTTTATTAATCCCCGGAGGGAAATTGTTTCTCTGCATTTAACCCATATGTGACGTGACACACAGCAGGGGGCAGCTATTTTTCAGCCCCCGGGGAGCAGCACTTGGGGGCGGTACCTTGCCCAGGTGGTACCTTGCTGATCGTGGGATTCTTTCAATTATAAGGGCACTTCCCTAACCATTAGGCCATCATCTGGCCAAAATTATGTATTATTTTAGAAAATTGCAAATAGAGTTCCATACATTCCAAAAGGCCAGGAATGTATGCACCACTCTGATAAATAAAAATAATAACAAGCATGTCAGTTTATAATTTTGGCTTTGGTAAACCTGAACGTGTGTTATATAATACTTAAATTTAGTGAGTAAATAATAAAGTGTACTATTAACTCCCATTAAAATCCTCTATTCACTTGGTGCAAATTCACCACCGGAATCCAGCTAAAAGTTTTGAATTTGTATGTGTTGGGACGCTTCCATTGGAGAACCATCTTTAAGTATTTTTTTTTTTTTACTGAACTTTTCTTGTGCAGTCCTATACTACTGAACAGAAGCTATGCAGAAAGCACTTATACCATCACACATTAACGCACCAGCATATTGCTACAGTATTAAATGACTCTGGTTGTAAGCAAGTTTTGAATTGCAGTAAAGTTTAACATTGTGGTCAGCTAGTATGTCAGTCAGAGTAAAGTCTCATCCCCTGTCCCAAACCACATAATCTCATAATAAATACCATGTCAGAATAGAATACCACCTAAGGTTTCCTATGTCAGTATGTGGGTTTGGACGTAGCCTTGTTTAAGCCACTTAATGTAAATTTTGGCCAGACAGAAAAGACAGCATTTCTCCACAGGTGTGCCTTCGTGAATATTGTGTTTAAAGCTTGTTGTGTAGTTTCGTGCACAGAAATGCTCGTTCATCTCATCAGGGTAACGTTTCCTTAAGCAAACACGCATCCTGTAGACAGTCGGAGAAGCAGAGCAGTGTGGAAAATCACTTTTGCAGCTGTGTTAGGTACGACCTACATTGAGCAAAAGGAAAATAAATCAGCTTTTAAAGTATATAATTAAACTCTAGCTATCACAAAGGCATAAACACATTATGTTATTTAAACGACTTGTCCATTTATTACTAGCAGTGCGTTTTATGTTTCCCCTGGGAAAAAATGCACAGTGCGGTTTTCATCCCAATGATTTCTGAGTGATTAAACTACAGATTTATATATATATTTTTTTTTTAACTACTATTTTTTTTAACCATATATGTCTAAAATGCAACATAGTAAATGTCTAGGTGAAAAAAAATGTCCCCCTCACTTTGTCTTAGGGGTATACAAACTTTTTCACACAAACATATATACTGCATACTCATCCAAAATGAATCAAGGATAATCAGGGATACTTGGGAGAGAGTTTACCAGCACACAGATACAAAATATTTTAAAGCAAATATTATTTAGGACTTTGCAGTGCCGTGGTTCTCAGAGTAGGCTCTGGTGAACCCCAAGGCTCTGTGATTTTCTAATTATGTTACAATGGTGAAAGTCACAATGCATCAATATCAACGTTATTGTCCAGATAAATAATGTCAACAAAAATCTAATGAAAATTTTAATAAAAATTCACTCCAGTGGTAGAAATTAAAGAAATTAAAACTGCAGTTAAAGGGGTATCTGAGGGTAAAATGAAAACCCCGGCTTTAGCAACAGTGTTACAAGGACATGTACTAAATATATGAATTATTATGGTACTGTATTCCTATTATTTAACACCCAAATGTAAATATATAGAACTTTCATTTGTTTTGATTTTGAGAATCAAAACCATAACTCAACAGTATATGACAAAAAAAAAATGCACAAACATGGAGGTGTTAATTACAATGCAACTGATTTACATTTTAGTGTTGAAGCAATTAAAATGTGCATTAGGATTTATTTGTCCAAATTGATCAAGATTAGGTCCCTAACAGTTACATAGCTGCAGTTGAATAATGCTGCCTTTGTGCTAGCTTGTAAATGGTGATTTGCGAGTTGCAGTGACGTCATTTCTCACTTCAGGACGTTTGATGAACGAAGTGGAAAAAACAAAAAATTCCTCATCCAGAAGTGATTCAACTAGAATTAGCATGCTAATCAGAGTTAGGATTATCAAGGACAGTCGTCTCATACACTTGGATATTCGGCTGCTTGAGAGCCATGCATAATGCAGGTCGCAATGATTCATGAGGATTTTTCTGAGTGCTGTCATTAGCACTGCTACCTAAAAGATGGTCATTCAGCTGCTTGAAAGCCAGAATTCAGCTAATAACAGTTTAAAAGGATGCTCTCGAGTGCAATCGTCATCCTTTTCTCTTGGAAAATGAAAAAGAAAAATCTTATCCAACTGATATATTATGTACTGTAAAGCCTACCATTCAGACAATTTGCCGTTTATACCGATCGCATTTATATAAGTGTACAGGAGTGTTGTTACTAATTCTGTGCCCAGAATCATTCTTTATATGTCTACCAAAAAAATAGCTCCAGTATTTATTCTGGTTTTATTGCAGTTTTTTTGCTCATAATGGAATTATCTGGCTGCACTGGCTGCTTGCTGATTTTAACATGAGATGTGATAGGAGTGAAGGGGTGTTAAGGAGTGTATGAATAATGACTGACATGAGACCCATCCAATCAGAAGCAAGCATTTCAGACCATAACGCTGTTTTCCAGACTTTTTTTTCCCCCAGTCATATGATATGCTTGTGCCGAGGCCATGACTTAAAACCATTGCTTTTTTAGCCATGTTCTACATATACATTATGTCTAGGTTATTTGCACTAAATAAATAAATAAGTAATAACAAGTCTTGCACCTTTAAACTTCTAAGGTGTCCAGATTTTGCAGGCATTCCTCACCGTCAGCACTACAAACCTTTTCCTATTCATTTTACTGTTGCTACTAAGCATGCTTGAAACCGGGACTTCTGTATGAAAAAGTAATACTGGGTGTTATTTTAATTTCCATGGCCTCACCTAACTACTCTCTCCTAACTTTACATATAATGTGGATGACGCACACGAACTTTTACAGTAAGTCCCAACCAGTCGGTATTATTGTCTAATCTTGTTGGCTTCAGGTCGGTTCATGTCTGGTTTCAATAAGGACCAGATGTGCTTCTCTTTCCTTCTCCGTCAACTTCCAAACTCTGCAGGCTGTTAAAGGAAGACGTGCCTGTGGAACATTTTAGATAAACTCGTTGAGGTGCAGGAATTGGGTAAAGGTTTCCTGGCAGAGCGGCGGAGCGGCGGAGCTTTGGCCCCAGTGTTAACACCAGACAGTTAGTGGCCTGTACAGTATACAGTTATGTGTGCTAGGATCAATTTCTCCATCTATATACTGACTTTTATTGGCATCTTAAAAATAAATAAATAATTAAATAAAATTAAAAAAAAGAAACATTCCTGTTTCCAGAATTCCTGTTTGGGAAGGCTGATGTAAATATCCATGTGGAAAGAGACATGAGGAAAACTCATGATTAAGTACTCAATGGATGAAAAAGCACAAGAAAGCTCAAGAAAATGACTCTTTCTTTTTTATTGAGGAATTTCTTTCTTTCTTTATTTATTATGGAGTATTACAGGCAATATCAGTGAAACACTATTTCAAAAGACGTGTGATTAAAATAGCATTAGGCTATCAATTCAAAGTTAGAGATGGTAAAGCTCACTTCTTTTTGCTTGAAAAATTTCTAATTAATCTTCGCTCAAACTGCACTGATCACAAATGATCTCTGCTTAGTCAGTGGAACAATCTGGAACTTTATTACAATCTGACAGCGGTGTTTCAGGGTGATGTATTTCTTCTCTTTTCATTTTATGATGAAATAAGCCATTACTTACAAACGTATCTGTTACCATTTCTCGACTTAAGAAAGCCTGATTTGGATGCATTACCAATCAAAAGTTTGTGAACGATAGACTTATTCTCTCGAAAACATTTTGATGAAGGCTTATGATTTTACAAAGTGTTGTTTGTAAATGTATTTTTACTAAGCAGATTTAGTAAAAATTTAAACTGTTCTCCGAAAACATATTTTCTTTTTCTTTTTTTTTTTTCATTTAGAATTTAGGAAATGAAGAGCCCTGTCTTTTAGGAAAGGTTATGGAAAGCTCCTCAACATGCCAAGAATGTGCAAAAGTTCATTACGAATATGGTTAATACTTTTAAATATAAAATCATTTTAATTGGCTTAGCACTTTTTCTTAATCACTGCATAATTCCATGTGTTATGTGCGTAGTGTACCCTGTCTATTAGAAGGCGAGTAAATAATATTTGATTGGTAATCTAAGTTCATGTAATCCATGTATTGACTTTTTTTTTTTTTTTAACGTATTCTCATTAGATTTTTTTTTTTTTACTCAATCCCAGCTTCACTTCCGCCAAATTCATCAGATCGTTCTTCCTGTGGCTCTGCCGTCTGCCTGCCAATGCGGCCTGTTTGCGCAAGTAGCTTTACTGCTCACAAAGGAGAGGAATATTAGCCTTAGATCCTTTTTTTTACTCTGTAAAGTCAAAAGTGCTTCCTTAGCACATCTTTTCCTCATCTAGTCCGTTTTCTGGCACATTCTGAGTCCTTATGTCACTGTCTGTGCTAGACGATATACTGCGAGTAGTGTCTCTTATCCATACTGTATAGACTCCGGGGTTTTGCGGGTCAAGCTAGCACCTAAAATAGCCTCAGTCATGTTGAGTTTCTTTTGGTACGATGAGGAAAAACGTGTGCGCCATACAAAATCCTGCTCCCCAGGCATCATTTTCTGTGAGAGAACATGGGGTCATGGTAGAGACAAGTCGGGTCAGTGCTGTGCTACAAGTACAAATAAACACGGCCGAGATATGGGTGACTACGGGTCACATACCACTTCAAGTTCTTACAAAGGAAAAGCAGAGAAGTAAACAAGGAGAGTAATAATGCCTACACACACTGTGATTTAATATCTGATTATAAAAAAAAAAATGCAATGTTTGTGTGTGTGTGCGCACGATTTTCCAAATATTTATGCCGCTAACATAATTCTGTGGGCTTGGAACAATTCCTAAACAAGCTTTGACCTTACAGTGGCCTGAGTGTTTTAGATTTCATTTATCTGTTCAGTTTTATTTATCTTTATACCACAGCACGGCTGATGATAGTTCTGGCTGCTAAGATCGTTCCTAGTGTAACAACTTACACAGTCACTTTTATGGCAGACACGGCGCACAAACAGACTTTGTATGGTGAACTATTCTGTGAGGAGATGTTTATTTAGCATTTACTGTATAGAAGGAGCCTCCAAATCAGTGTTTTGTAAGAGTCAGGGGTAACACGAGCCCTTTTATACGGCCTGTTCAAGCCGGGAATGTTGCACGTTTATTCTGCCTTGCTGTTCGGTATAAAAAGTCCAATTACGGAATGAGGGGGCGTAACAGAGCCGGAATCGACATCTGTGTAAAAGGGTTGATGCAGGCATGGCAGGACAGGCGTGTGAAGTTTTTGATATTGACACACTTCTTCCCAAGCCCAGCACAAATTCAGAGATCTCTGTCTATGTCATCTAAGGTTCATGCATCTTTCTGTCTCAAATCGCTTCCCACTTCTCTTCAGTTCCTTCCCCCGACATATTCCTGATCACTGCGCTTTGCTTACATTTGAAGAGTGGTATTGATATGAATGGCCAGCAAAAGCACCTCAACACTCAGTTCACTCACTATTATTGTTTTGAAAGCAACACCGGTATGTTCAGGGTATTTGTATTTCCGACTCGTAGTGTATGTACGCCAGACGCCAACGCGCTGTTGTTACACGTCACACCTGTTCTGGTTTCAGAAGGAAAAAAGCACACGCTGGCACAGCTTTCTGCCAACTTTTTTTTGATTCAGTAAAGTCACCCAAAGCTGGCATATTGAGTGGTCTTCTTTTCCGCCAATATTGCAGGATCTCTGTGAAAAATTTTTTTTTTAAAAAAATGACTACTGTGACTTCTGAAGTTTTCCTCCACGGGAAAGTCTGCAAAACTTCAGTACAAGGTTGTTAATGTTCCACAGCATTAAGAATAACCAGTACTGGATTTAATAGGACACTTTTTACGCATATTTGCACACCCCCAATCATTTTTACTGTCATTTTTACGGTCATTTGTACTTATTTTTCTTCTTTATATTTCTAAATTTCTATATTTTACACTAAATATCTATTTTTCTTTTTTTCAAATTTTCTATACCATGATGTCTGTGGCAATTCAAGTCCCAAGTCACTGCAGCAGTCCAACATCATCTTCGCAGTCTAGGTGAAGATCTG
>JAOVYU010000042.1:5969757-5980152 GCA_025674565.1 Synodontis membranacea | reverse complement strand
GTGCGGTACACACACGTACCGAACCGTGACACGCGAACCGAACGGTCCACGGTTTTACCGTCAACCGTGCCATCCCTAGTTTGTACTACCCTAAAATTTTAAATATGACTATGAAATATGATCTATGTAATAATTTTCTAATAATGAAGGAACATGTGGCATTTACTCTGTTATATTTACTGAGATTACTCTCTAAATATCTCTAAATACTCTCCAAATACTTACAGTATTATTTTAATGGCTCTACATTTTATTCTAATTTGAGTACATTTATAAAGGCAAAAAATATACATCATATTCACTTCATTAAATTTACCACTCCATATATAGCCTATATATTTTTTTCCCTTAAAATAAACTTGACTTTCTTCTTGGTGCACTTAGCTAGCTCTGGATAATTATGTACTATTCTAGACCATTAGTAAGCCCTAACACTAACTGGTTTACCTATTACAGCTCGTCTCTGAATTTTAAAACCCTCTCATTTCAAAGCTACCAAAAGGTCCGGGGGTGGGGTTTGTGCCAGTGTTCTGGATTTTCTAGATTAGTAAATTCTTTGAAACGTAAGGTCAGAGTTTTTGATTTGATAGTCCCAACGCCAGTCAAAGGTTTTAAAAAGAGAGACAGAGATCATCAGTGTGATTAACATTGCTGACAGATGAACCATCTTGTGGATATCACTTTTAATCCACCAGATATATATACGCCGCGCTGGCAAGGATGTAAGCAATGTCAGTTGCATTGCCACTGCTTTCGAATACACATGCAAAGTCATGTGTCAATTATCAACCAGCCTTTAGTGCATCATACTCGGATTTGGTGTACCATTCTCAGATTTAGAGTACCAGAACCCACCTTTGGAGCCAAGCCTGGGATTGATGTACTGTACACAGACAAGCGTCCGGTATCCAGCCAGTCACGCTCACCCCAAAATGGTGAGGTGAAAATATCTTGTGGGCTCACCACCTGCAGGCGGAAGGCTGGGAGGTCAGGTACAACAGCTGTTGGACAACAGGCATGTGATGGATATCTTAGTTGCACAAACCCATGCACTGGAAAAACTTCACATTCTGTGTAAAATGAATGTAGTGCTCCTGCTAATGCTGGCCTTTGCTCTATCTGTTGTAAAATTATAGGCTAATCAATGTTCAAAAACGTATAGACGCTAAAGCTTGAGTAAGTAACTGACATTATAGTAACTGACAGCCCTAGGGTCCTATCTTACACCTGGCACAAAGTGGTGCCGTGCACAGCGCAGGGTTTTTTGCCAGTCTGAGATCGATTCTGTTGCCATTTTCCCGTCCCACGCCCATATTGCTTAAATAGCAAGTGCACTTTCTTGAAATGAGGTCTTAAAATGAGGTGTGGTCAGGCTCATTGTTGGCGCGTTGCTATCCTGAGGCAGTGGAACACGATTGCACAATTGACCAACAAAGACCTGGTCCGAAGTCAGTTGCACTGAATTTCACTGTTACTTTAATGGTGCATTCAAGATACCAATAAACGCCTGCATAGGCACCTACACAGCGAGCATATACACTCTGCCTGGTACACACACATGGATGCAGAGCAGTGCACAAACATGCAAAAGATTAAAAATAAAAAAAGATTACAGTGTGAAAGATTATTATTTCATTATTGCACAAGCAGATCCGTTTCCTCCGAGGAGAAGTATACTTTCCTACTTCCTGGCAAATCCGCCATTCTGTTCTAATAGCAATCCACAAAGGTGCGAGGCACACCTGGCTTTTTAATGCATGTTATTCCCAAAACACTGCCATGATTAATTAAGAGACTACAGTCCTTTTGATCCATGTAGCTGGTGCTGCAACCATTTTTTCCCCACTGTTAAACTAGCAAAAGTGGATTTGCACACACCTTAAATGCTCTTGCGCCACGAACTTACAGTAGGTAATGTTAAATTACAGCCCCTGGTCTATAATAACACTGAATAATTATATTAGCCATATCACCTTGTAAGCAAGCAGAGACGAGGCTAACATTTTAATGCAGACAAGAGAAGCATTTCATTATGTTATTGCTGAAATCTAAATCTGATCGTATGCAACATGCCTATGTTACTCGCTACTGGAGTAAATTGTTCATTAGCTAGATTCTATCATGCTATCTTGCTGCACTTTTACAAGAGTAGCAGCTGTACACTAATGATCCCTCATTTTCATTTAAAAAAAAAAAAAAAAAAAAAAAAAAAAAGAACAGCAGTAACAGCCCACACTTTCCTCTCATAAACAAGGCCCTTATTGCCACGTCCTTCAAAATGAGCCTTCACCCGCCACACTTGCTTTCGGTAAAAGGTCTCACGTTGGGGCAGCAGAGGTTTGACAGTGAGCCTGAATGAGCAGGAAGTGGCTGAGCTGGAGTGTTTCCCCCGTGAGGCAGCTCTCACCTTCAGCTGCTCCATGAGCCTCGGCGTAATTAGCTGCTTGCTGTCTGTGCAAACAATCAAGATGGCAGATCTGCCACTGTGAATTAGCGCGTTACTTTAGCCAATGCTAATATGCTAGCACAGTCCTGCTCAACATTTCCTTTACCCCCTCGTGTCTTCTGATATGAGCTGAGTGTGTTGCCAGAGAGGAAGGATGAAGTGGTTATGTAACTTGTGAATAGTTTCGGAAACATTAACTAATGCTAAGTGTTCTAAAAGCTAAGGCTGTTCTCTGTACTGTACGTCTCCTGAAGGTTACATTTAAAAAGCAGTCGTGCGTTTTGTTACGTAACATATATGTGAATCGTGACACACAGCAGGAGACAGCTATTTTCAGCACCCGGGGAGCAGTGCTTGGGGGCAGTACCTTGTTCAGGGTACCTCAGTGGTACCTTGCTGGTCGTGGGATTCGAACCTACAATCATTCGGTTATAGGGGCACTTCCCTAAGTGCTAGGCCACCAGATGATGCTGTGTAGTAATGCTCGTTATCCTTTACTAAGAAAGCACTTAATTAATACATAGTGTGTTTACACCCTTGACAAATCATCAGCAAGGTCAGCAAATGGACATTGGTTCGTCTATGAGCAGTTGTGTTTTCTTACATCACGTCTATCCTCATCCTCTATCCTTGGCTGCTGGTGTTAAGGGTCACCACAGCAGATCACTGGTTATCATCAGAATGTTCTATTTGGCACAAGTTTTACGCCACGTGCCCATCCTGACACAATCCTCCCCAATTTACACCAGCTTGGACTTCCACTAGGACCAGTCCAACTACAAGGATATTATTTTCCTGATACAATGTTTTCCTTATTCTTTAAAAATGGCATGTCATCAATAGAAGCGAGTTAATCTAACTAGTAGAAGCAGAGGTGTGTGGTGCAGCACGATAGTGTGGTGCGATAGTTACAGCACCCTTAAGCACATTTAAGGACAAGTTTGCCAATCAATGAATGAATTTTCCATAACTTCTCTGATGAACGTCCTCCTTACCTGGTCACTGGTTGCCGTGCTGAGTGGCCTCCTGTACTGGTCCTCCTCTCAGCCGTGAAATGTTCTTTCTTTCTTTCTTTTTATTTCAAATTAATTTAATGACTGGTACTCCATCAGATAGTCAACATTTGGGATTTGCTTTATAACCAAACTTTTCCAGATCTGTCCCGGCCCTGTTCTTCTTCAGATGGCTACCTGATCTTCACAATTCTGTTCGTTTAGGAACGTTCGACGTCTGGAGTCTTGAAGGATCAGATCCACGGGACACTTTGATTACACACAGGTGAACTCTGTTAAACTTCTGATGGCTACAGAGTGCACTACAACTAATTTAGGTCTTTCCTAGCTCTGGGGGGTGAAACCAACACTACGTAAATAAGTTTGCAAAGTACATTGATTCCAATATTAGGGCTACTTGGGATAGATTCATGGTGTATAATCCCAATTAAGTCCATTTCAGTTCTACGGGTGTAACCCTACAAAAAGATCGAGGGGGGTGAATACTGTACTTCTGTAAGGCCCTACAGCTACATGGCTGCTGTAATATCTTCAAAAGCACTCAATGCTGTAATAATATGAGTCAATATACTTAACATTTTGAGGTAATGCGTTCTTCTATCTGGCAGAAATCAAATCGTCACTGTGTTATTGACCAGAAGTTTATTAAAAAAAAAAAAATTCCATCTCAGAGCATCTATAATGTATGGACATAATCTAATTTTTTTTTTTTTTTTTTTTTTTGCAATAGGAAGAATAGGAAGTGGGCAGACTCTTAAGCAGTTGGCTTGTGGGCACAGTGCCTGCCAGTTAATCTCTTGCTAGTCTACTTCTTCAATGCCATAATTTCTTTAACCAAGATGAAAAACTGTGGCTTTCTTGAATGCTAATGGTTTTTCTTTGTTTTATTCCGTGCTCCACAGCCCCTCGATCCAACACCATACTCTGCCCAGACATCGCAGCAGAGATTTGTGTAGGTCCTGCTCTTCTGCTATTGTTCCCTAAATTATTATTATTATTCTTTTTTTTTTTTTTACATGTTAATGACTCCGTTTATTGAATCCTTGTAAAAAAGTCCACGCCATAATAGTAGAACCCTAAATGACGGCTCTACAGACTTATAATCCGGTTAAGTTTGAAGCAGTAGCTCTGCCTGCTTTAGTGCATTTTTTTTTTCTTTCATCCTTAATGCTTCATTTAGACTGCACAGTGTGTTTCCATATAAATCATAGATTTAATAAACAGTGAATGAGCATGATAATTAAAATGCACATAATTACGCCGAGGCTTTTTTTTTTTTTTTTTTTTTTTTTTTTTTTTTGAGGTCTGTGACAAATCATTGCTGTCGGATTTCCGAACACTTCATCCTTTTTGTATGGGGTTTAATTTGCCACTTTTGCTGCTGCGCGAGAGTCTACGCACCGCTACGCCCCACATCATTAGCAATGTAGAACCGTTCGACTGATATAAGCCGGGAATGAAAAACAACTGAGAGTTGCTTTATGTAGCGTATGACGCAGGCGTTATAATTCTGCAGTTATGAAGTAGGTTAATCAAATCAGCACCCACTTAAGAGTGCAGCGGCCATGCTGATTTGTGAATGGAAACACAGAAGTTCTTTCTGCGGCGCCAGATAGTTTCTAATGGCTGGCTTTTTTTTTTTTTTTTTTTGCTGAAAATAGAACAGAGCATCGAGCTACGTCTGTGTTACAAGTACAGAATATTATTAGCTCCGATTTGAAGCAGTGTTCTGTTAGGTCAAGTAATGAGCAAAGAGGGTGAAATAGCTTAGGTTAAAGGCCATTCTATGGAAATTTAGTCTAAATTGTGATCTCTCTACACTCAACCCATTCATCCTGTAAAAGGTGAACTTTAAGAACATATAGTTAGAAGCTAAAATGATCACTGATCTGCAGTTTAGTTATGTTTAGAATTACAGCATTTCTGTAGACCCCCTTATCTCCCTTAACTCTTACAGAAACGTCCTCATAAAAAAAAAAAAAAAAACACACACACACACCCACACACACACACACACACACACCCTTAAAATATTGCAGAGCGATTGCGTAGCTATGATATGTAAGGAATAAAACACAACAGGGTTTGTTATTATAGGAATATTATTAATGCCGTTGCTGTGTGATTCTTTACCAGCCCTAAAATAGCTTCTTTTCCAATAACAGCAGTTCCCAAAAGCAATTTGCCAACAATATTTTATCTATTAATGAACAGCATGTCAAACCGCATGCTTTTATTCATTCATAGTGTAACGTTATGGAACATCCAAGAAACAAGCTACTTCCTGGGATCACTTACAGTATGTTATAGTAGGTAATATAGACCTTCCCGTACTGTCCTCTCTTTCCCCCCCTTTCTCAGAAAGAAGAAAAAAAAAAAAAAACTTGCAGGAACTGGAACGTGCAAAGTTTTTCCTGCGGTGGAAACCTTGCTGACTTTACAGTATCTTTACTTTATAGACTTTTAAGTTAAATTGTACAGTCAAAGAAAGAGCGGTTCTGGATACATTTTACTGCGTGTTGTACCTGTATAACTATGCATGTGACAAATAAAAAATCCTGAATCTTGAATCTTGACTGGTACAGGGTGCTGAAAGTGGAGACTCCTTTCATCACTGTTCAAAAAAAAAAACAAACAAAAAAAAAACACATCATCTCACTGAAAGCTTTACCGTATCAATAATTGTATGTTTACCTTTTGCGTATTTGTTAAATAAGAGCAGCCGTACGGGTTCCTGCGGATGAGCTGTAACTATGAAAACAATCATTTAATTTTGGAAAAAAGTGCAACGATAGAAACCCGTCATTTGAAAATTTGTAATAGAAAACGAATCAACATCTGATCGACGTCAGATTCAAGAATTCAACAGCAGTAGGGTATAAATAAGAACAAGCACAATGTGCATTTTGAGTTTAGTCTTTTCCATCCATTTAATGTGAAGTCAAGGACTCAGAGTTCTTGACACTTGTGATAAAGAGCTTGGTGAAAATTGCAGCTAAATCAGCTTCAGTTTTGATTTTATGGCTGCACATTATGGACAAAATACTACATTGTTACATTTGTCAGCTTCCAACAGAAATACGCCTGGCAATATATCATGATACTGCCTCGTGTGAATGATTCGTCCAAACATGCACATCTGAAATCGATGTGGATTCTGACTATGCACAATAAAACACTGTCACGGGGAACATTTACTGTATATTGCCACCTTCTGCGATATCGGTATAGCGGAGGCTCAATTCGATAATGATGGACCAGCTATTAGGCGCAGTGCATTCATCAGCTCTTAGGATGAGAGAAAGACTGTAAAAGCATATGCTTTAGCAGAGGTATACAGTTGGGGTAGTTGGGGTATTAGGAGTGGGAAATTTCTAGGCACCTCACTATCTGATTCATTCTTTCATCTGCAGTAGATGCTTTATTCTGGTCTGGGCCACAGTGGATTCCAAGTCCATCCAGCAAGGAGGAAATACAGCCTGGACAGCTTGCCGGTCAGTTGCAGAGCACCATTCACACACTTGGAGAATGAGAAAGTAGCCAATCCACCTGGCATCTCTGTCTAATCCCCTCCTTACCCAGTCACTTACTTTTGGTTGACAGCCTCCTTTAGGCAGAGTCGCTGCTGTGCCATCATCTTTCTATTAAAAAGAAAAAAATGGATTTAATGATGCTTATTTAAGATGTTTAAAGTCTGGGATGAAACTGAATGATACTTTTCCAGAACTTTGTCCTAGACTTGTTTTACTGGCACGCTGGTCTTCATGATGCTGCTTTTAGTCACGTTCTCTAAGAAACTGGGAGGACTTCCAGGAACTGCTATATTTATACTGAAATCATGTGACACTTTAACTGCACACTGGTCCATTCCATTCAACTAATTACACGATTTCTTATGAGGAGTGGATGCACCAGAATTCATTTAAGGGGTTTCATTAACAATGGGGTGATTACTTATGCAATGACAACTTTTATATTTTAGACTGGTACATAATTTTTTTTGCAAACTATGCACTTATTATTCAACAATATTTATGCCTATTTTGAGTCCATTTTCAATTCCAGATCGAGGGGGTGAATACTTATGAAGGAAACTGAATGTGGTGGCCTGGGGAAACCTGACGGATGTTTTGCTGTGGTTGGACTCTTGCTAAAGACCAAAATTGGGGTTTTCCGCTAATAGCATACTTTGACACCTCTATTTTAAGAAAGTGTAAATATATTTCATCTACTGGATAGAGAGATCTTTTTAGGAACTTTTTTAAACTTGTCTAGGTTTTCTGCAGAGACGATGTTGTAGATAAGGGTAGTCGAAGTCAGCTGTAGGCGATGAATAAAGTCGGATTTAAAGATAGACATAGTAAATCAATAAATGGTTGTTTTTAGACAACGAGTGTGTTGGATGGAGTCTTTCAGTGGAATCGAAGTCGGAGCTTTTAAATGTGTTTTTCTCCGTTTTGAAACGCCGAAGTTAGGACCCATGTGAAGGTCCACCACTTATCAGAATTTTGGTTGAGACTTTTACATTCATTTGAAAAACTGCGTAATGGTGTTATGGTAGAATGTCGCAAATAATTTAAGGAGCTAAGAATGGATTCGTTTCCCATCCCTGTGGAACGTGTGCTCGTAGACATGCAGCAGACAGCGCTGACCAGCAGCAGCAGCATCGCAACTGTCTGAGCATCGCTGCCACCTAGTGCTGCAACTTCAAAGTAGCCCAAGCCGAGTTGATTGAAATCCTCGCTGCGTTTTCTTCCTTGTCAGAATCACTAATTACATGCTGTATTGCCTGTCGTGAGCCCTACATTGAGTTGTACTGATGATCACATTAGTCTTAGTAATCAGTCTCTTCCCAGCCGGTGCTGAAAGGCAGTGCGAACAGCCTCGCGTTACCCCTTGAGAGCATTAAGGTAACACGGAACCCTGGCAGCCCATTCGGTTTCTCCCTCTGCCTAATCAAAGCCATTCATTCTCACCCGACAGCAGGGTCTACACCAAGAGTGATTGTTTAGCATGCTTTCGACAGGATAGATAATTCCCTTATGTCACGAAGATCCAAGATTCAAGCACCAGAGTCATCAGCTGATGGAACAGGCCATAAACGCTGGATGGATCCAAAGAGATCATGGTGACAAATGACGGTCTCGTTCACATTTCTGCAGCTTCAGTAATCTATTACAGGAATCTTATAAAGAAGGATTTTGCTGCCATTAACCGGTGAGGTGACGAAGCACTTTTTGGCTAGTAGGAGGCTCTGTATAAGTTGTAGGAGCAGAAGATTCCTGCAGAGCCGATCTCAAAGCTGAGGCCAGCCGCAGGGGCTTTCCTTTCAATTTCTCATTCCCACAAGTAATGCATCGGGGGGTTTGATAAGGTGAAAAATAAAGAGAAAGAAGTACATTTCAAGGCTTTATTAGAAAACTCTCAATCTCCTCCAGGCTGTGTCTGAGGCCTCTGTGCTTTCACAGGGTCATGCTTTTACTTCAACACTGAAGAGAGCCCGGATGGAGATTGCGCGTATGAAGCATCGGACAAAAGATCCAGTGGGTTGTCTCAGTGGAGGAGTGTAGCATAACGTACAACCCACTTGGAGCTCATTTTATTTCATGTTGACAACGTGGCTCGCAAAATAACAAGCACATAGTGCTTTTAACACTAGACATTATCACAAAACAGCTTTACGGAAATCAAGACGCAGCTTTTGTTCTTTATTGAGGACTAGTAAAAAAAGATAATCTCCCTGAGAAGACACGAGGAAGAAACCTCAAGAGGAACCAGACTCAAACCCGTCCTGTCCTTTACGATCGCGAATAAGAGTCCCGGGATGAACACAAGATGGCGTTTATGATTACAGCAGCAGTCGATAGCAGGGCTGGATGATATGGCAATAAATTACTGTATATCACATTACACGTTTCTGGAGATATCACAGATATCGTGATATGTTTTGAGATTTTTTTTTTTTTAATGATTACAATCGAACGGACATAGCCATACGGACATAATTTTCCTCCTTTGCAGTGATGAATAATTAAATATTTATATAATTTAATATTTTCAGGCATTGGATAACAGTATCATTACTATCATGCACTGTTTTCTCAGGCTTTTTAAATTTTTTTAAAGGACATTTCTCACCAAACCTATATCTCATGATACATATTGCATATCATTGAAATGATTTCAAGTATCATGATGTGATATTTTTGCTATGTCGCTCACCCCTAGGTATAAAGTACATTCATATTACCTTTGATAAACATTTTTAAAAGGCGTTGTGGTGGTGTAGTGGATGAAGTTGCTGCTTCAAATCCAATTCATTGCATTTTAATTTGTATAACGCTTTTATCAATGGACATCGTTACAAAGCAGCTTTACAGAAATATATAGATTCTGGGTATACCTTTTAAATATACGGCTTTATCCCTAATGAGCAAGCCAGTGGTGATGGTTTCAAGGAAAAAATCCCCGAGACAACAAGAGGGGGGAAAAAAACCTTGAGAGGAAGCCATCATCTTGGTGACACCAGATAGAGCATTTACAAATAACTTGCTTCTATAATTGTGTGCGATATGGTCAAAAAAAAAAGAAAAAAAAAAGACAATTCCGTAGCCAAAAATTCACCAGCCGTCCAGAGAGATCTTCCCAGTTTCTCAGTTTATGTTCAGGCTGTTCATATTGGGCCGTCCTCATCAGGAGCGAGTGGCTTCCAAGTGATGAGACTCACAACTACAGGTATATTATAAGGATAGTTCAGGCTGATCCAGCAGGCAGAAGGGATCAGGGCCCTGATTCGAACCCGTTTCCTCCCACCGCCCATAAAGAAAACATTACGTGAACTGTCTATGCTAAACTGCCACGCATGCGTTTAGTCCTGGCTAAGGGTCCTGGAGAATATCCCAGAAACATGGGCCACATGCACAATATTCATATATT
>JAOVYU010000042.1:5926880-5940251 GCA_025674565.1 Synodontis membranacea | reverse complement strand
ATATATGATTTTAATCATATGATTTATTATTATTTTTATTTTTAAAGTTAGTAGTGGATCCCTGACAGTACAAGGTTTGTGAAGCCCTGCTTTAAACTTTGTGAAAACCAGATCTAAGAAACCCAAGAATTTAAAATGCATAAGATGAAATCCAATACACAGAGTTAATAGGAATTTCTAAAAAAGACCATATTCACATGTGTGTGATGTCTATTAGACCATATTCACATAAGTGTGATGTCTATTAGACCATATTCACATATGTGTGATGTCTAAACTGCTATAAGGAATTATAACTGATAAACTGATGAAATGTCAGACTGTAATATCAATCTATCTGATTTATTATCACTGAGATTAATGACATGGCTGTTTTTCCCGTAAATTCCAGTCATTAAAACGAGGCACGGTTTAGCAGAGCAGTCTAAACAGGTACAGGTACACAGGAGAACTCATCAGCCTTACGCACGTCTGCCTGTTTGTTCAGCCTATTTAACTGACTAATTGACCTACACTTCTTAGACAAATATTTTCCAGGAGCAGGAACGGAATTGGTAAATCAGAGTCACAGAGAAATGCTCAAGAAGGGGGGGGGGGGGTTGGGGGGGTTCAGAGAGAGAAACAGATGCTGGGGCTCTATTTTCCTTTGGAGACAGCAAGACACTTGGGTACATTTTGAATTCTGCTTTTACTGTTTTCCAAACTCCCTGTCAACACAAAGTGTACCTCGGTGTGTGTGTGTGTGTGTGTGTGTGTGTGTGTGTGTGTGTGTGTGTGTGTGTGTGTGTAAGCATGTGTCCTTTTCCTGAGCTTCCAAGGTCCCATATTTGTCCAGGAAGCTGATAGATTTAGCCGATGTAAACACAGTAAGAAAATTAGAAATGTCCAAGAGTGGCTGATTCTTGAGGGGGGAGAAAAGCATGCCCTTTGAGCAATGCTGCACGGCACAAACCGAACTTGGCATTTCTACTGTAAGTGAGCCACTAAGGGTCGAATATGCATAAAGTCCTGAACCTCAAGTTGTCAAAGTGCCAAACCAGCACAGTTTGACTTATCATTTTATTATTTTTGACCATATATTTGGTTAACAGCCTTCTCTGAGAGATTTGATGGTAAAAAAAAATTTTTAAAAAAGCTAAATTGTACAAAATGTTCCATATTATACCACTTATAACATTTACAACATGCACAAAAGCTATGAAACTTTGCACAGCAGTAAATCTTTGGAAAAAAAAAACAAACAAAAAAAACAAATTGCACTCACAGCACCACCAGGCTGGAGAGGTTGGCGAAGGCGTTGTCCGGGATGTGGCCGATGCGGTTGAGTGCCAGCGTGAGCGCCTGCAGGTTCCCCTGATGCTGTAGAGGCACGACTGGAACCTCAGTCAGACTGTTATCGTCCAGCCACAGGTGTCTGAGCTGCTGCAAGCCCTGGAAACTGTCCTCAGGCACCACTGTGATGTGGTTCGCATCCAATCGCCTGAAGAGTGACAGGTTCAAGTAAAAAAAAAAAAAAAAAACTGTTATCGTCACCCTATTTATAAATATACATGACACAGTAGGAAGAAATATTATGAGTCCTGGTAGAAATGACGTGTCAGATTTGCGTATGAATTTTTATTTCTTACAAAAATCAAATGCGATTATGTATTACTGAGCCTAAGCATAGATAAATTTAGGCTGTCACAACACCAACCGCTAGCACAACACTCGCAATAACATATCATAAATCAAGAAACAATAAAGTGACACACAGGAAGCCAACATGGTCATTTATCATAAACCTTATCATGTAGTTTGTTTTGTTTACCCAGAGTAATGTTTTGTGCCACTGATATTTAGCTACATTTCATTAGATATGTTTAACTGGTCTTCACAATGTCACGGCAATCCCTTACTGACTGCCTAGCAACTTACCCACATATTCTCACTACATAAGATATAAAAATGGCAGAGCAGTGAGCTTCAGTCCAGGAAAGAGAAGGATTAAGTCAAGTGTCTATTTATTAAATAAACTATTTTCAAGTAATATCCTTTTTTTTTTTGACCACGTATTTTGGTACAATTTTTAAACTTTAGTTAGACGATGAATGCGTGCCAAAATAAAATATGTTAAAATGTAATTCACAATGAATGACATGCATTAAGAACAAAAAGTATAAAACACCATTTGGGTTTTAGGAGACTAAAAGTAGAATGCTGGATCTAAACCATTTGAATATGTAAATATTAAAATTCAATAGTTAAAATTTAATAGTATTCAAACCGTGAAATCTCCCTCAAACAGCCCTACTCTAGTCATGAAGTGAAAGAAAGACAGAGCGAAGGGAAATTAGATTGAAATGTGGTCATTTACAAGTGCTCGTGTTATTTTAATTTAAGAAGCACTGCAAGTCAAGTTTCTTGCCCACTGGAGAAGATTCTACGTTACGCCAATGCTTTTTTGAGTGATTGGAAAAATTCAGGCTTTCTATTAGGTTTGGAGTTGTTTCTTTTTTTGCCAACTTTAGACACTAAAAAACTAACTGTATTAAAAAAAGACAAGAATTAGGGAGGCTTTTATGCAAAAAAATAATAAAAGACCATCATAAAGTCTTAATGTGCAGGCATGTTCAGATCGATTCAATTCTGCAAGTATTGCATTCAAAATCATTTAAAATAAGTCTATTCACAGTGGATTCTGAAAGTACACCTTAAGTTTTTACACACTTTATGGCGTTATTGCTTTAATTTAAAAAGGACTGAGGCCATTAATCTACATACAGTAATCTATAACGACAACATTTTGGACTGGATTCTGGTGAAAACCATATACTGCTTATCAACTGGTTAATATTGTCACTTCAGGTGAAGCATGGTGGTGGCGGCATTATGCTGCAGAGATGAATGCAGCAAAATACAGCGAGGCTTAAAGAAAAGAAACCCCGCTTTAGGGTTAGTGGTTTATTGATTTTTTTAAAATTCATTTTGCAAAAATGTTAAAAATTATTAAATCTATAACACAAAGTGAGCCAAAAGTAAAGGGGGTCTGAATGCTCTCCATAGTCAGTGAACATATTAATTAACACTATTTTACACTGGTATCCTGACTTTGTGTAGACGAATTTCAGGCGTTTGAGAACACGGTAAGCCAACACAACAAACACACATTTTCGTTTATCCTCACATACCACTAACACACAGCATCAGGCGAGAACAAACACACAAATACACCTGCTCAGCTGCTGAGGTACAGAAAGCAAAACGATCAGGCCTTGCTATAACATCAGTGTGTGTGTGTGTGTGTGTGTGTGTGTGTGTGTGTGTTTGCGAAGGTGTTAAGAAAGCACTTAATGTTGCACTCCATCACACATGCCTTTTCCATGCTCTCAGAGTCCAGGTGAGGGGTCAGAGGTCACAACTTGGAGGGCATGGAGCCAAAGCAAGCTGAGCTGTGCCAAATACTGCAGCCACTTAACAGATCTGAGTCACTGTTTGTGTATTCACTGGCACACATGGGAGGCTTTGAGCTAAGAGGTGAAGAATGTGTTCAGAAAAAGGGAGTGCATGTAAAACATTAGCTATATGAACAGAAATGCTTGTGGGAATTTTGAAACGTGCTGATTAAACCTCAGTTCTGATAATTCGACACAAAGTGTTCCGGGTTTATGATCTATTAGTGTCTCTTCTGCTGGGAAACAGAGACCTTGTGCTACAATATTGTTACTAGTGTCAGAGATATGAGGTAATTCCCAAGCGATCTCGACACATAATCGGTCTTAAATGGTGACCCATGAATGGACACGGACACTGGAGATGGAGGGAGATGATGGGAGATGGGTAAGAATGAAGGGTGGGAACATCCTGTTTATGAATGACACTGAATTTCAGTCGGGAAGATTACGTGGTTCGTGTGGAAGGATGAGCGGTGAAGGAGCAGCGCAGGCGTGCACCGGGGTTGTGTTCAGGCAGGATTTCGGCTGACATCCATCAACTTTTATGAGCGTTACTGCTAGTACATAAGACATGCATACACACACTACCTCCATGGGGGATTTCCATAGTCGTCTATAGGTAATACTACTGGATGGATCTACACCCAAACCTTAAAACCAACTTCAAAACCTCTCACTCTGAATGAAGGCTTATAGACACCAGCTACAGATATAGGCTACATATCAGAGCTCTATAACTCTAGTCTCATGCTGGCACTGACCTAATGTTTCGCTCCTCGGTTTGTCTTGTCTGCCTTTTTTTCATGGATTACAGCCTGCTTGCTCGCACTTGTACCTAACTTTCTGTGTTTGTGCTCTTAGAACCAGAAGGCAGAAAACACACTTGGACTTCCGTCAGCCAGCTGGTTATTTCTATTACTAAACTCTTGATGTCAAACCTGCAACCGGAATCTAAGGGTATACCATTCTGAAAACGAGGAATATTAAATGGAAGGAAAGGAGATAATTTGATTGGATATAATAGCAGCATCAAAACGTATCATTTTCATCCTCACCAAAACTTTTTTTCAATTATATACTTTTCAAGAGTTACCACCCATCAGAAAAAAATACAGAGGTCATATAATCCCACGATCTGACCTATTGCACCTGGTCCATGATTAATAATAAAAAAGAAAGAAAGAAAGAAAGAAAGAAAGAAAAACAGGGACTTCAAGAAAGTTAGTTTAGTTGTAACATTCCAAAAATAACATTCCTGCAATGTTCTGAAAACATCTGCTGTAAAAATAATTTGCCTCGCAATGTTATTTTATTTTCTACCACATCACTGTTGAAGTTTACTGTTAATCTAAGCCTAATAATACATGGTTTAAAAAATGTGCTGGTAGTTAAAGGCCAATATCTAGGATTTAGGGGGGATCGATTAGCATAAATAGAATCAAATATTCATAAGTATATTTTCCTTAGGGTATAATTAGATGCAACTATGAATTATATTTTCATAAACTTAGAATTAGCCCTTTATATGAACATAGAGAGTGGGTCCACTTCCATGGGGCTGCCATGGTGCGTTGCTACAGTAGCCCAGAATGGACAAACCTCTAGAGAGCACCATCTGCGTTTCACGGTTTTACAAGTGGCAGCATGAATCCAGAAGGAAGACAAGGAAGAAGAAATGAGAAGCATCAGAGTTTACTGGTGCTCGCTAACAAGTGTTGAAAACTGGAGGATCGTTCTTATTGTTATTATTTAGCATGTAAAAAGTAAGTTAGAGTGGATGTATGTATTTGGAAGTACGCTACAGGCACCTGAAGTCCACCGTACTTTCTAACATGCGCTTGGAAAGGAAGGACTAAGGGAGGGGCATTCAGGTGGTTGAATCCCACGTAGTGGGCTTTTAACCAAATAACACATAGCAGGGGACATGAGGACTCACGTTTATTTAACATTTATGGAAGGAGTCTCTAACGAGAGTTATTATCTAAGTGTAAAATTTTTAAATTTAACATACTCAATGATTAAATGTTTATATGGCTACTTGCACATGAATTGAGTTGGTATTTGGATTGTGTACACCTATGATATCTAGGAGTTTAGCAAAATGTTCCCACATATTAGGCCACACTGCTTGTTCCTGAATGTTATCATTAAGTACAGTGTACAACCCTTAAGGCTTTTACCTAATCAGCACCCACTTCCTACTCTGAGTAAACACAAATACAACCTGCACTTGTTAAGAGACCTTTATAGAGCCATGTACTAACCTTGGTTAAACATTGCCGTCGTGGGAAGATGGACACATTCTCGTGCTCAGCCTGAGCATTCTGGGAAACGACGACTGAAAACAACACGTGTGCCAAAGAAAGTATGCGCATGCAGGTGCACTCGGTCTGGTGTCGGTGCGTGCGTTTGATTAATGTGTGCTTTTCGACAGACCTTCTCGGAGATATTTGTTATCTTAAGTGAGCGATGATCTTGGTGACACCTGCACTGGATGTGAACTTGGGCTCAATTTCTAACCCGAGGCACACCTATGCATATTTCACACAGAATACGGTACAAATCCAGTGCAGTTAGTTTAGGGCTGTTGAATAAACTGCTAGTAGCCTTGGGTGTTATTGAGAATGCCAGTATTTCTGTATATTACGTAACTGTGATTACAATTATGCAAACCTGAAAGAAAAGGAAAAAAAAAACTTGAAGGCTGATTTTTAGTGGAGATGAACATCAGGTAACAACTGCTGGAAAAAAAAAACAAAAAACAAAAAAAAACAGCTTTTGCACATGGAACAGATTTAGACATGTCCACATACACACACATGCACACAGGAACATTATACACACACTTAAATATGCATTCATGTGACAAGCAGACAAAATAACCGATGGCACATTCGATCAGAAATGGCCCTTTCCTTTCATCTAATTTCGTCAATCTTTTCGGTATCCCTAACGGCTACCACTTCAACTGACACCGCCATTATATAGCCACCTTAACGGAGGCAATTAACAGGAAATGATACAGCGTAATTGCCTTCGTGTCACAATATTGACTTTCTGGGCAACAAACCTTCATTTCACGCTATGCGACATGCGCAACAATTTCAAAGTATAGCCGGCTGCGTAATTAGGACTGCGGTTTAGGAAACTGTCAGAGCCAAGAACAGCGAGCGGCTTCAAACGGCCGGCTTCGGATTTTCCCCGCAGCAGCGCAGGAGCCCCTCGGCACGCTCGCAGAAGCCCCGTCGCGAGCTTTGAAGTGCGCTGGACCCTCGCGTCTTGCTGATTTAAGCAGAAAGGGTGAAATGAGAGTGGGATTGGAAGGACGAGGTGTAGTGAGCTTCCTCTGCTCTCTGAGTGTGTGCGAATGCTGCGGGCTGCGCTGATGGCACTGTAATTAGGAAGCGGCTTGATTACAGCAACCGACCTGCAGGCGGAAAGAGGCATTCTTGTGGGCCTCTTTCTCTATCTCTAATAACATGCTAGTTCACGTTTCCTCAGATTTTCTCTTGGGGATCAATAAACTACACCCACCCACCTATCCACTCATCCGTCTATTTTTAAATGACTTTGAATATAATAACCTTTTAATTTGACATTTTTTTCTATCTATGTATTTATCTAGCTAGATGCCTAGCCATTTTATAAATTGATTTATAATTTAGCTACAAAAGAAAAAATCCCACCAAGACAAAACATAGTCTGTCTGTGAGGTTTATATTAACGCTCATGTTCTAATACATCGATGTTTCTATTGTAACACACACAGGGACTCGATATAGTCAGATGTTTTTAAAGAACGTGCAATTGCTCACATGGTGAATTTTTTCTCCAAGGAGACATTTGGAAGGAGTCTCCGGTGTCAGCGCTTTGTAACACCCGGAGGTAAAGCTGCAGCTGGAAGTTTTCCAAGCTGGGAAAGTCTTCATGACTGAGGACTTCTCTGTAACATGACAAGCTGGGTTTTTTTTTCTTTTTGTCTTATTAACTTCGAGAGAGAGAGAGAGAGTGTGTAAAGAAGAGACTGCTGAAGGAATGACTGTTTGTAGCTGTCATAAGTGACAACAAGACCTAACATGTTTTTTGACTGTTCCACAACCTAACATGGGATAAATGGAAAAAAAAAAAAAAAAAAAAAAAAGTATGAAGTGTCATTCTTTAATAAGAAGAAAAGCATAATCTTTGGCAAACTGCTCTGCTGTGTGTAACTTCAGGGTGGCATTAATGACACTGCATGCCGTTGATTATTTTCCTACATCAGCAAGGGTTTTATTTCTATTTAAATTTATATGTAAAAAAAAAATAAAAAATGCATGTGTGAAAATAAATTTATACAGAGCCTGCGTTAAAGGTGCAATAATCCCCCCCCCCCCCCCACCACTTGTAGAAATAACCTGCAAGGTATGTGGAACATGATTAAAAACAGCTGATTAAGCTGTGGCCTTAGCAAAAGCTTATTAAGTTTCTGAGAAAACCTGTTCAAAAGACTGACTTCCAGGCCAGAATGCTTGTTTGTGTTTGGACGCACCTCCCGTCAGTCATTTTATAGGCATTGTAAGAACTACTTAAGATTCTGGGGGCAGGACTTCGTGATCATGGACAGCACCCACCAACTTTTAGAAACACAGAGCCAGGTTTATTAATAACTTGCACCCCCCTTTTGTCATTAAAAAGAAATACTTTCGGGATTTACTGATGACGTGAAGTGAAAAGTTAAGTGATGGAAAGGGACCTGACCTCATTTTTTTCGCGTCTGACCTCACTGCATGCATTTGTAGGAGTTTCTCTTCCAGATCGCAAAATTTGGGTTAGGGGAGTATATAAATGAATCATGCGATGTGATTTACTAAGGTTTGCGGTAGTAAATTTATTGCTAATTGCAGCATGAGTTAAAGTAAAAATAAATAAATAAATAAACATCTTAAGCCATTTTGCTTGAATTAGCTGCAATAGGAGGAGGCGCCGCTGAGACACGCGAGTGTTTGGCAGAAGGGAGAGAATTGCTGGAGGAAATCAAAGATGGCCTGGAAGCTCCAAGGTACAAGCTGTGCCTGTGCTAGTAGTAGATAACACGTACTTGTTTGCAACCCTATGCTAATTTGTGTTGCTTCTGATAGACTGTGTTGGCCATTAGTGAAATGAACTGGCTGCATCTGTGCTCATAAATCTGTGCATTGTTAGGTAGCTCACTCGCAGAACTGGCTACGCCACCCGTCTTGTTTTTAATTGCAGCCTCAAGCTAATTTGTTCTACTTAGTAAATCTGGCCCCTAATCGTAAATGAACAAAGAAACAAATAAATACTAATATTCTCTAATGCACCTTTGAATCTTATATGATGCAAGAAACTATATTTGGTAACTTCAATGGACATCCAAAATGGCCTTGTAGAACCACATGGATTTTAATTTTGGGAATAAATAAATGTTCCTTTAAGCTTTTCTTACACACACACACACACACATATATACACATATACACACATATACACACATATACACACACTCTTTTTGGGTTCCTCCGGTAAATAAACATATATGGTAATTATCTGGTAACTTTACTGACCTTGATTTGCAAAATAAAAATGAAAAACTTCCAATAACACTCTAGGGTTGAAATTTAGAATTTCCATGTATGTCAATTAATATCCTACAAAGAGTTAACAAACTGAACTCTCATTGGAATTTAAACATTTCAATGTTGTTGTTTTTTTTTTTTTTACTTTGAATAGTATTTGAACAGCAATTCTGACAGCCCCGGAATGCATGCATGCATAAATGGATCTGGGAACGCATGGCTCCGTCTGTCTGTCTGTCTGTCAATCTGTCTATCCTTCCACCCAGTCTAGACAGTGCTTAAGGGCAGAAGGCGTGTTGATGTACAGATTGTTTGGAGAATCTTGATCTAAGAACCGGGCCAAGTGTCTGTGCCAGAATGCATTACTTCAGGTCCGGAGCGCTGGCCCCAGCCCCGCGGGGACACACAGCTGCGAGAAAAAAAAAAAAAAAAAAAAAAAAACAAGCGAGGGAAGAAGGGACTGGGGGTGGGATCTGGAGAGGTGATAACAGCAGAGAGATGTGTTTTTTTTTTCCCCCCAAAATACACAGCTGGCTCAGCTCCCACAGCCAAACACACCTGAATCCATAAAACCATGTACAATGGTGAAACAGAGAACCCACATATTAACATACACAACTCTGCCCATTTAAATGCCTGTGTGGGTAAAACTGTGTGTTAGCAAGATTAGGTGTGTGTCTGATGAGTGTGTGTGTGTTCCTTACAGAGACTGTAGAGCATGGAGGTTCTTGAGAGCAGCACCGGGAACCGTCTTCAGCTGGTTATTTTGAAGCATTCTAAAAAAAAAAAAAAAACAGACAAAACCTCAGCTTGTTGACCAAATGTGATTTGGATTATTAAATATGTGATAAAGCATAACTGTAGAATCATCGGATAGGCTTGTGTGTGTGTGTGTGCGTGTGTGTGTGTGTCTGCACTATAATGAGCTAATCACAGTCCACATCTCTCTTCCTTTCTCCTATTATCAGCCCACTTCGGCGTCACTCAAGTGCCACAGGCCCCAAGCACAAACCTTTTACTCTAAACCAAACCATGCTAAAAGACTCGAGCTAACAAAAAGCACTTTGTCTGAAGCTTGAGTCTGCATCCTGCTGCATTTTGTTATTTACTTATTCAATATGACTGCATTTAACCAGGCCAAGTACAATCCGAGATCAAGTTTGTGATCGAAGATAATGGAGCAACATTAGCAGCAAAAGCCTCGATACACAGTTGACTGCAAATGCTTTTAAAATTCATCATTCGTTTATCTTCAGTAAAGGCTTTATCCTGGCCATGGACACAATGGATCTGGAGCCTCTCCAGGCAACACTGGGCACCAAGGTGGGAATACTCCCTAGATGAGACTCTAGCCCAGACCCGGGCAAACTACGGCTCGTGGGCCACATCCGGCCCGTGTAGTGATTCAATCCGGCCCGCCGAAGGAACCATCACAGGACAACATTGCGCGCACACACACACACACACGAAAACATTCACCTACCAGCATGTTTCTGGTAGAAACGTGGACTAAACCCACGCGAGAGAACAAAGACACTTTCAGACTAGCAACCCTGAACCTATCTAGACATTACCCGGAGGAGATGTACGTGAGAACACAAAAGGTCCGAATCAGTTGGATCGGACAGTAACGGACTTTGCGTCCTGTCCTGCCACCCCTCGCCTAAACCAAACGGAGTATTTCCAGTAGGTGAGAACGCGTCTGACGAGTCTGACAATCTTCTGTTTTGTGCCACGCGTGTGAAAGTCCGAATCCAGACAATCAGGTCTGGACCCTGTCCGGAGTTCATATGAGGAACCATCTCATGTGAACAGTACCCCAAGGATATGAAACGACTGACATTCTTCTATCACTACATTATATATGTCATCATGTAGCCCTCGAGGCTAATGCCAATATTAAGACTAAAGCTACTAAAGGATACGAAAGCTGTCCAAAGGATACAGAATACTGATAAATATAACTTTTGGATTATCATTACTACGATACTATTAAAACTGTAACACTACTGGAGCACTTTTGTTTAAATGTCTTTAAATGTCTTGTTGCTATAAATAAAACGCTTGGCCTCAGGCACGTTTGCAGTAGCAATGCTGCCATATGCTACATTAAAACAGGGTAGTGCTCAGTGTGGTTACTAGAAACCTCAACATGAACAACCCATGCTTGTGGTCTTCTCCACTGTGGAAGTTAAAATTCAAAAAAAAAAAAAAAAAAAGTCGGGATGCAAAGTTCCTACGAAAACTTTAGAGTGACATATCCGTGTGTACATCCGCGAGGTGATGACGTCAGTCCCGTCTGTGATTTATTCATCCTGTATGATCTGATCATGAATACTACAGATGTCCTCTAGCAAGATCACTTAAAACATATATCTAGAAATCCAGACAGAGAGAGAAAAAAAAAGAGCAATTAGGGGACTGTAATTTTTTTTTTTTCTTTTTTGGTTTTGTTTTTGTTATATATTCACAGAGACGTCCAATGAGACATTCGTGGAAAGATTTCATAATAAATCACTCACACCCCGGGCTTGCGTGTGTTTTAGACTAGGTTATCATGCAATAAAAATGTTCCAACCATAACACTCCTCCGAGCTTTCACATCCGAACGGATCGTCGAGGTCGTGGGTTTCAGCACTGTTGTTTATATATAGTTCTCGCCTTTTTAACGACCTGATCCAAGCTTTTTGAACCAAGATTAGTCAATCCTCACGTTTCTCAGTTTTCACTGCCTTGTCTTTGTAAAAGTAAATCGCATTCAAACACCAGGTATTTTCTGCAAACAGTTTTAAAGCAGAGATTCACGGGCTTCTTCCTGTGACTAATCAGACACGCTCGCCTTAGTTCCTCAGAAAAATCCTTCCCGGTGCTGAAGCGGTTGTAAACCGGTGAGTTTACCCGAGCTGATGAGACAGGTATGACTCTGGGCGTAGTCGATGTCTGGGTGCATCACAGGGTCAACACGGCTGGCCAGAAGGACGGCAGGAAGACGGAAAGAGAGCTTTATGCAAAGCAGGGCCGAGGCGACGCGGAGGGATGATAAGCTTCGACAGAACTGGCTCGCAAAACACCTCAAGGACAAAGCCGTTACATCATTACAGACACATACCAGAGCCGAGAGCGAGGACAGGAGAGGGCGAGATAAAGGGAGATGCAGATAGACGCAGATAGAGTCTGAGCTTGTCCTGAAGCCTAGACTTAATCAGCACTGATGCATGCTGGGAGGCCCTTCTTCATCTCGGTGACAGACCTGAAGATCCTGTAGTGGTCAGATTTCTGTTATTCACTCGAAGCTATTAGCCAACTCAACACTCGACCTGCTGCCTGTGATCAGCGGCACAGACATGGAGCCGGGGAGCTCTAGTCCATCAATACTGTGCGTGTCTGTGCGTGCGTGTGTGCGTGTGTGTGTGTGTGTGTATACAGGTTTTTGCAGTCTTGTGAGGACCGATTATCAGAATCAAATGTACCATCCTGCTTAGGACAATTTTGGGTGGTTCTCACAATCAGATGGTCCTCACAGAGGTTTTAAAGTTTTTGCAAACAAAAATAAGAACAAGTAAAAGAGCCAAAAAGTTTATTTTTCATTACTGAGGTTAAGGTTAGGTTTAAGTGCAGGTGTGGCATTCATGAGCTGAATTAATCATTATCGATGGACAGTCCTCACAAAGATAGTAAAACTATTGTGTGTGTGCGTGCGCATGTGTGTGCGTGCGCATGTGTGTGCGTGTGTGTGTGTGCGTGCACTTACAGTACTTTGAGCTGGTGGAGACCAGACAGAGCTTCAGGGTGGATGAAAGCAAGATCGTTACCTGCCAATCTCCTACAGAGACAGTTAGAGAGAGAGAGAGAGAAAGAGAGAGAGAGAGAGAGAGAGAGAGAGTAATTATTATAGCAATGATATATTTGTTTTTGTTTCACGTTTCATTTCAGTTCCAAAATCTCATCCAAAACGCAATCTGTATAATCAGAAACATCCATCCAAGAGGAGTTAACCGGTTCAGGGACAGCTTAAAGGAGCCGTTTGTGATTTTCAGAGCTCTCTGCTTCCCTACTCCACTCTTCCTGTTCTGTGCCCTGGTGTACTCCACGTTCTTTATGACTTTTAAGGAAAATTAGTGGATCTGAGCAACTATGCCTCGCCTGGGAAATCTTTTAAAACAGAAGCTTGAAATTGAGGAAACTAGCCAAATCGAACACATCACAATATGGCAGGTCATAACCTAAGGTATGTTTAAAAGTGCTTGGATATTACATGTATACAAACACCTTGAAATATTACCAACTGCACTTCTAAAGGTTAAAAGTATACTCATCACAATACAAGGAAATACGGGGGGGGGGGGGGGGGGGGGGAAAAA
>JAOVYU010000042.1:5914788-5926726 GCA_025674565.1 Synodontis membranacea | reverse complement strand
GGTTAAAAAGCTACAGCATATTTCGACTTGGATGAACAGACTCTAAGAGAAGCAGGGAAAAGTAAAGGCGTGATGAAGGAGAAGTGAAATGCAGATAAAAAAAAACATCAGCCCCTGGTCTGCTCAGATACACAATTTGCTCAGCACCGAGCCTCCATGGCTGTTATCTGGCCCCTGCTGTCAGCGTCTGTGTATATGTGTGTGTCTGGAACTAGTTGTGTGGATGATAAGCTCTCTGCCTCTCTGCCTGAAGTTCCCTCCCGACCAAAATACCTCTCGAGGTGGCAGAATGTGGCGGATCGGTGTGAGCAGACATGTTTAAGGCCAAAAACCTGCCAGCTAATAAAATCCTTCTCGTCTTACGCACACACACACGTGGGAACGTGTGCTCGCATGCACACAAACACACACACACACACAGCAACACCTGCTAATCACAGAGGGAGTGTGACGAAACGAATTCTCTTGTCTTCTCTCCACTTATAAATTCTTAGAGTGCTCTTTGAGATTTCATGAATGCACAGCCTCAACAGAAACATGCCAAAATAGAAATATTCAATTTCTGCTCCCAGTTCACATAATTTCAAAGCTCTGAATAAAACCGAAGCCTGCGTGCTCACCCAAGAGGATGGAACCTGCGAGACTGGCTTTCTGAGACAGCATCATTTCTTGCTATGAGCTGTTACACAACACTTGCTTAAATGAAGCTGAATTTAATACTAGCCTGTCTTCTCATCAGCACTAACGTGAGGTTTCGTTACATAACTGGATAACGTTTGTGTTACATGATCACATTCATCCTGCATAACAGAAACAAGTCATTAAAAATATGTTTTACTTAAATGTACCATAAGCAATTATATCATGTTTTTTTTTTTTTATGAGAAACATATTGTTTTTATATAAACTACACGTAATAAGTTCTCTTATCAAACTATCAAAGTGACCACGTGGTCCCTTTTTTCAGTCTCTCGCTCTCTTTCTTCACTTCCTCTACAGGATAGGAAGAAGTTCTTGGGGCTCTAGACTTGGAGACTCTGTATCATATCTCCGTCCCAGCCCTGAGGGTGCAGTGTGTTTAGACAGGCCATGTCCAGCTCTACGTCTGAATGCCAGCGTGCAGCGAGCGATACGACTTTCATTTTGGACCTAGTGTTCTCCTCTGAGTGTGGTGAAGCGCTCCACAGCACTGTTCTGGTTGGAACAACCTGGAACTGAATGCACTTAGGTGGGATTTTCACCATTTGATTTAGACAATAACATCTGAAGATGCAAAATATTTTTTTATTATTATTATTATTATTGGGAAACAAAGATTAATTAGAATAAAAAATGAGTCGTTCAGTATCACCAAGTATCAACAAATCACTTTGCATTTCTTTATACCAGCATTGGTAGTAGAAGTTGAACTAAGACCTGTTTGGAATTGCGTATTTGCATTCTTAGGACAGTAACGTTCATGTCGAAACACAGAACCCAAGTTAAAGTTATAAACGCATGTCACATATCCATTCACGTACACTTGGCACGCACGCGCCGGTACAGTATAAACAGGAAGCAGACCGTGTACTGGTTGTGTTCTGGGTTGCTTAGCTACTGATAGCTGCAATAACAGCTTGCCTTTTGCACATGGAAGCAGCTGTAGCATTATAAAATGCAGAATTTAACTGAACAACAACTGCTGGCAAAGACAACAAGGTCAGCAACACTTGGAATTCATTATCCATGCAGGATTCACCACTGGCAGTCAAAGCTGATGGAGTTTGTTTACTTCTGGAAAAGTGTCACATGACAGGAGCATGATGAATCAGGGAACAATACGTCGTGACCCAATCAGGAAACGCATCATCATCTTCATCATCATTTTCAAACGCCTGTGCTCTTCTTCGCCCACAAAAAAAAAAAAACATTTTCTAACTAAAACAGGGAGGGCAGGGTTTCCAAAACACCCCATTGTTGGACCTTGGAAACTCCGGAGTTGTATGCACGCCAGCATAAACGTGATGCATTCTATAACTAAAGCGTACCTAACGTAAGGACACGCCCGTTAAACAAATACCGCTAGACCAATCACAAGCCCAGTTAACTATGGCTGTGAGGATTTACTCATTCTACTGATGTCTTGATTGATTTGCGTGCAATCTGTGTTTAGTATGCAAAATTGATTTCTATTATTGTGCATTGCATTACTCGGTCATTCTCAGTTATTTCCCCTACTCCTTTTGCAATCATTTGTGTTTTTTCTCCTACAGTGTTTCAGGAGAAAAAAAAACTAATGATTGTTTACTACTTTCTGTGCACGGTAACTTCATCACAGTCACTCAGATCCACTGTGTGTGAGTTGAAGCCTAATCCACAAGGACATGCTTACACTTAAAAAAGACCGACCTGTACTGTACGTTTTGGAGACTCTTCCAAGCGTTAATATAATGCCTGTGTCTTAATGCATGACATTATTAGGTTAAGCTACTATTGCACATGAGAGGAAAAACAAAATCGGTCCTCCCTTCCTATGAGCCTCATTTCCAGCTGCATACAAAGACGCAGAGACAGAGATCGAGAGAGGGTTAGGAGGAGAAGAAAGAGTGGGAAGAAGAGTAAGACTACTTTTAACCGGGAGGCTGAGGACATGACAGAAGCATCTTATCAGCCAGGTTAATCATAGGGGTGCAGATCTACAGCAGTGAGGCACAGAGCACCACACACATACACACACACACACACACACACACACACACACACACGCTTACACAGAGAAACAAGACTGTGGAAGAAGTCCTCAAGCAAATGCACATTTGCTTTTCATAAAAGCTTGAAAGCTGTTGTTTATGTATGTGGGAGTAAATGTGCAGCGAGCGCTAATGTATCTGGTAGTCCTGTGTATTCCGCTCTACACACACACGAGCTACACAACAGCTCATGGCCTTTCACTCTCGCTCTGGTTTGGCCAAGTCTCAAAGCCACCGATTAGGGTCATGCACACACACGCACACACACACATGCGCGCGTGCACACACATGCGTGCACGCTCCTCTGTGCAGGGCGGTTAGATTCTCTGGGCTCTGGAGACGACATCCCTGATCTTTATTTGCCTGCAGCGCATGTAATCTGGGTTCTGTGGTCGCTGGGCTCGGCTGTACAGGCCGTCTTCGGGAACAGCTGTGCAAGTAAGTCAGTGCTGAGGAAACGCTGCTAGGAAATCGCACACAACTCCTAAACTAGTGCGGCAAACTTTCATGAGAAAGGAGTTCAAAAATAACCTGAAATTTCACAGTGCACAATTCTGATCATGACAAATTACAGATGTTTATAAATAATTGCGTGTCTCTTTCTACGCAGCCAAAATCGGTGCTTCTTGCCGACAAGGATTAATCTTCATAAATATCAATCTGCTTTTTCTGCTCTGCTGGGTAATAAACTCATCGAGAGAAAATGATTATATGTTTAGGTAGAAATAAATAAAGGGACAAATGTCATTCAGAGTAATGGAATTAAAATTCGTGGCCGAATTTACTGAAATCTACTGAAAACCAGGAACACTAAACATACAGTAAAATGACCTCTTTTGTATTTAATATTTTGTTTCAAAAGTGGCATCTGTCAATTATGCAGATTTAAAGCATTAATTAAAATCAATTGTTAAATGCACAGTACCTCATAAACAAATATTAGAAAACATTTCTATGACACACAATATGCCTCCTGATACACTCCATAAATAAAAGAATGTGCACACTTGACCGTCACACTCTTATGTACTTGTTGAACATCCTGTTCCAGATTTATTCTCTCTTTTTTACAATAAGCTCCACTCTTCTGGAAGGCTTTCCGCTAGATTTTGGAGCGTGGCTGCGTTGATTTGTGTTCATTCAACTACAAGAGCATTCGTGAGATCAGGTGCTGATGTTGGGGCGCAGTCGGTGCTTCAGTTCGTTCCAGAGGCGTTCAGTGGGGTTGAGGTCAGGGATCTGGTGCAGGACACTCGAGTTCTTCCACTCCAAACATGGCAAACCGTGTCTTCACGGAGCTCGCTTTGTGCACAGGAGCACTGTCACATGATGGAACAGATTTGGGACTCATATCTCCGATGAAGGGAAACTGTGATGCTACAGAGATGACCTACAGTTGTGTGCTTCTAACTTTGTGGCAACAGTTTGGAGACAAACCACACATGGGTGTGATGGTCAGGTGACCACAAATTAGGTTTCTTAACAGAAATTACAGCACAACAAAAGGAAAAAAAAATATAAAAGTTTAAATAAATAAAATAAAATAAAATTAAATTAAATTAAATAACAGGACTGGGTTTGATGATTTTAAAAAAAGTTTAATGTCTACATAAATAAATTAATAAATAAAATGAAACCTGGAATATGTCAGTAAAGCAGTCATATAATTTAGAATAATATCGGTATTATATTGTTGTATTTTGCCCAGTCCTACTGACAAGATGCTCTCTAAAACTGGGATGATAATTAAGCTGAATCTAAAACTATTACAATACAGGAACACTCTTTTACTTGTATATCAGTGGAACAGCATGACCTCCAGTGTGATACTGCTTTTATTCAATAGTTCCATAAAACAAGAAATTAATATCAAGCGAGTGACATTTTGGACACGATATGGCCAATATGGCCGTTTATATTTGCTCCGTGACATTTGCTTTACAGCTGGCTAGCTACTGTAGCTCACATCCCGTTAAAGGTGCTTCCCGTGCTTCCTTTTTATCTTTATCTGACAAGCTTTCATATTCTATGTTAAAATGTATATTCCTGAAAAGTGTCATTTGCCATGTCCGCCGATGATGTCAATAACACTAACGTAGTAACCGTTTCGAACTAGGAAATAATAATCCCACATAAATAATCCCACATAAAAGATTAAACCCAAATATAAACTAGGTTTAGGATGATGTCATTTAGTGCTGCGAGTGACTAACAACAGGTGATGATAATGTGCACTGCGCAAGTCATTTATTATTATATACAGCTGAGTAAAGTAGCTATTGAAACAGCGTTGGACAAATGATAAATTCATTAACTAGAGCTCTGGGTAAGAGAAAGCTCCAGGTTATGTTTTGGTTGCCTGGAAACCCAACTGTCTAGGATGGTTAGTTAATTGGCCTTTAATGTAATGCAATGCAATAGTGTTTAGCCAGATAGCTAGCTAGTTACGTTCATTAATACAGAATAAGAGAAACAAACTCGCATAAAATCCTATGAAGGGGACGACTTTGTGTCCTGGCTAGTGGCGTGTCCACTCCGGTACCCGATACAGTTAATAGAGGAAGAATACGGTCGACCCTCGCTACTTCGCGGTTCGAGTTTCGTGGCTTCACTCTATCACCTTTTTTTTTTCAAATACAGTATATTCATTAAAAAGTTGATCGAGACAGTGAAAATGCAGGTTGCGCTTGGGTGTCTTGAGTCAATTATTTTTAATTAACTTTTTTCCAAAACATTTGGGTGTTATTTCATGTCTAGAGGGCTCTAATAATGTTAAAAACATCTTATCATCGGAAAAAACATCAGAAATTCACTTATCGCGGTAGAGTCTGGAACGGATTAACCGCGATAAACGAGGGTTTACTGTATAAAATAATCTGAGAACTATGAAGCAGATAATTCAGACATATCCGGGTAGTCAATCTGGGTACAACAAGTACAGGTTGCTTCAATTGTTTAATATTTCAGACTAAATGAAGCCTTAAAGTCTTTTGCTTTAAAGGACCAGTAACACTGATATCATGCTGCATGAAGTAGATAAGTGTGTGCAAAACTGTTTATTAATCCTACTCCTGATAATTCCTCAAGGAGTTCCCCTGCAATTCTGTTCATTGTCCTTCAGAGCCAAATAAAATCCACAAGTGTGAATGAGAGCCGCTGGTTGTGCATCACTATCGAACTCCACTGAGCTAGTTTAGAGTCAGATCACGAGCTCATGGAGGGAAAACCTTCTAGACACTGCTGTAGAGATCACATCCTGCGTCCTGCAACATCCTTTGTTAAGCTATAAGGAGCTTTTATGCTGCGCTGCTCTGCGTTTCAGGGTCAGTGATTTCAGCCGAGCCGTCAGCTCATGCAAGATTTTAAGAATCTGTATGATCATAAATAGTGTAATATGGTACACAGATTCATGATTTTGCACACGTATTGCATGATTTACATATTTACTGTCACTGCTAACAGCGTATCCTTAAAAAAAAGCATTTTTTTAGCTGTTAATATTAATAACGTTCTTTGCTGCACAAATTAAAAATAGAGCGATCCTTATGTGCGCTAGCTCATGGCATGCCAAATTAGCCCAAACTAGCAATAGCTAACTGCCTGAAGTAGGGAAAAAATGTATCCATCAGGCTGAATGTGCTGCAAGTGTGTGTGTGTGTGTGTGTGTGTGTGTGTGTGTGTGTGTGTGTGTGTGTGTGTGTGTATTGCGTGACTCTGAGGTAGAGAATGTTTCTCTGTGGTGCTGTGGGTTTGTCCCTCCCTCTCATTAAGTCTGCCTGGAGGATACCAGCCTCAGGTCACACACACTCACACACACACAAACACACACAAACACACACACACAAACTGTAATGCAATGAGTGCTGCACTAATGACTACACTAATGAAACGACAGCAATGACTCTTTAAATGCACGGCCTCTTGGTACATCTTTCTCTCATTAAGCCCGTCTGTCTTTCACTAATCCAGCGCTGAAGAAGACCGATCATGAACTCATGACCCATGATCACTTAGCCCTTTAGTGCCCGCTGAACCGATGACAACCGAAAACGAATGTAAGAAGGAAAAAAAAAAAAAGCCTGTCCTCCTGAACTCCGTCTGTCCCAGGAACCATTGTTTTGCCCTCTTCCTTCCTGCCTCGCATTCCTCGGCACAAAGCGCTGAAAAGTAAATTGCTCTCTGACAAAGCGCTCGAAGGCCTCGTGTTTGGGAAAGAAGGCACGGAGACTGGGGCAGCTGAAAGACGTGAGCGGGCGTAAGAAAACACACTCCGGTTCTGAAAAGAAAAGAGGCGGGAAGAGAAGAAAGGCGAAGGATAACAACGAGGCGGCGGCTTTTAAGAGCTGGTCATCGGGGCTGTCTGGGAGTGGCGCTACCTGCTATCAGGTAGACAGATGTTATCTGCGCTTCCCACACGGCCAGCGCAGACGGACAGACGCAAGAGCGATTGGGAGAGCCGAATGCACGCCGGGAGATTAGGCTCATCTGGTCAGCGCACTCTCAGGCGCATCAGCACACACTCTGGCCACGTAAACAAATCAGAACGAACTTCACGAGCGTGGAAAAGAGCATACACGGGTGAAGAAAAAATAAAGTAGCTTGACGGACTAAAATAAACTTTTCATGTAACATTCCAGGTTAATAAGTGAGAGACGACAATAAAGCCTGTAGCAGCACATACACTACCTCGACAGATATATAATGAATACAGTAAAAGTTTGCATCCCCCATGGTCACCCCATGCAAAAAAAAAAGTAACGTATTCCAATCTTTTTTAACAAATCATACAATCAATAAATCAATCAATCAATTAATAACCAAATAAGTAAACACTCTCCAAGCTAAAAATGAGGGTCATGTAACAACACAACTCAAAACGTAAAGCTAAATCGAAATAATTAATTGAATTAAAAGACGTTTGAAGGCTAAAAAAAATCTCAGATCTCTGTATCTCTATCACACCGGGAAGGACGACGCAAACATTTAAACTGATATTCTGTTATTATATACAGTATAATATTATATATCATTATTTATCAGCATAGAATTTCTTGTTGCTATACAAAGCAATGGAAGTGACAGAAAGAAGAAAGAAAGACAAGGACAAGGACAAGGACACACTTACAGTTCCTCCAGGTACGGCAGGTTCTTGAAGACATTAGCGGGCAGTTCTGTGATGTTGTTCATGCTGAGGTCACTACAGGAAGAAAAAAAAAACAAAACACACAAACAATCAGTTGGAGGAGTGCAGTAGGGTCCATATATTTATTGCAACCTGCTGATTATGATTTCAGGACTGTGGAGAACTGAGAGAGATCCTGGTGCCCACACCTTCAAGTGGATGATAACCAGAAAAAAATAATGGTTAATGTAGTTCCCTGGAGATGCTCAGGCATCGTCAAACTTGAACGAGCTAGACTGACGGTCATGTCTATGTTCCTCCTGAAAACAGCGATCTGTATAATCAGTGCTGCAGGTTTAACAATCTCATGTCTGTTGATATCTAAAGCAAACGCTTGTTTATAGAACGAACCTCATTTAAAGGTAAGAAGCGCTGTCTTGTTTACTGCTGATGCTCTGAGCAGTCATTTTGACTTGATGTCACTTGCTGACCTCAGAGTTTGAGGAGATCATGCTTAAGTTCTCGAGTAGGAATTCCGAGTCGAAGAGGGAGCTTTCCTTGTGTTTATCATCAGTGGTCAGGAATTACAATTTACAAAACACGTCTAGTATTGCAAAATGTGCAATCCCTTAACGATAAGGTGATTCCTTCGGCCAGGCCCCAACTCATTTTAGTCAAACTAGGACATTTCTATGTGTATAACATGTTTCAGATCTTTTGACACACCGTTTTTTTTTTTTTTCTGTAGGTGGAACATTCCAGAACGTAACAGTGTAGTATGGCGTAATGATCAGATGATTTGGATCCATGCATCACAGAGATACTGACTATTATTATTATAGTCAATAATTATCAAAATAAGATATCTGGTGTGTAAAAAATAATTCATATTTTTTCAACTGATGTGTAAATAATTTAACAGTCTAGCATGGTTATTTGCCAGTGACTCTGAGATACTATTATAATAGTCCTTGTTCATGTCATCGTCCATGTATTTAAAGTAGTCCAACCCCAGATTCTGAACAGAGCTAAATCAAAACGAATCCTACTGTAGCAAATTCAAAGGTATCTAACCAATCAGCACTGAGAATTCACCAGCTCTGTGAAATACAGTATACACCCAAAGGTCTGTGCACACCTGACTAATCATACCCATGTATGCCTGCTGAACCCCGTTCCAGGTTTAGGCCCTCTTTCCTGTTCTAATATTTCTTCTGGGAAGGCTTCCCACTAGATTTTGAAGCGTGGCTGTGAGGATTTGTGTACATTCAGCCACTCGAGTTCTACACCATGTCTTCATGGAGCGTGCTTTGCGCACAGGGGCATCGTCATACTGCAACGGGTTTGGGCCTCTCGGTTCCGGTGAAGGGAAACTGTAACTCTACATCATGCAAAGACGGCATGCAGTTTGGAGAGGAGCCACATATGGGTGTAATGGTCAGGTGTCCACAAAGTATTGTAATAAGAAGTCATGTAATGTATATTCACTGGAACGCAACCATTTGGCACAAGTCACTTTTTTCCCCACTTGTTTGATGTTTAATCTGACATTCAGTAGGCGTGTAATGATTTGCTCACATGCTTGCATCTGGAATTGGGTGTCTTCCAAACCCAGAAGTGAAAAGATTTGGTTAGATGTCATTGCTTTGGTGTTTAGACTTCAAGAAAAAAGATCTGATAATGTGAATAAAATACAAAAAAAATCCAAAACCCTAAGACAGACATGTGAAGCATACTCTCTGGTCTTTCACACCTCTCTGAACAGAACTGCACGAGCTGTGTGTCTGGAAATCTCACTGCCGTGTTAATGTCTAATCACTGTGTTGATCATGATTTCTGCTTTTCTCCCATCTTAATCACCACTAAAATCACAGCCATCACCATCCATGATACAGTAAATGTGTGTGTGTGTGTGTGTGTGTGTGTGTGTGTGTGTGTGTGTGCATGCTCTGTCCCCCACTCCCATCCCATGTGATCTATTTGTATCAGATACAGCTGCAGCCCAACCTGCCTCCTCGAGCTGATGTTGCTGATTCACATGTTCAAGAGCGCTGCGCTCGGGAGCACAGATAAGTCCTGATTCCAGATCAGCGGCTGAGATGAAGAGGCTATGCTACAATAATAGAAAGGAATCCTAAATGAGAGCTTATCGGAGATGCGATCGCTGGCACTGAGCTGCTCCGTGATACTGTACCACGATCATCTACTTCTCTTGTCATGCAAGTATGACATCAGAAGTGTACAGGCGCTGCTCTGTTTCCTTATTTCGTTTGAAATGCAGCTCACGTGCTTCCAAGAGCCTGCACTAACTTGAGGGTCTTCACAAACCAAGAATACACCCCAAACAAAGGCCTCGAGATCCAACTGCCCCTCCCCCATCTCCTTCTCTCCTTCTCTCTCTCTCGGCTTGTAGGTGGTACAGCATGTAGCAGCATGACAAAAATGTAGAAGTATCTTACCTTTCCTCATTCTCTCTCTTAGTCTCTGCCTATTATTCTTCCCCTCTATTTCTATCCTCTCTCTCTCTCTCTCTCTCTTTAACTCTATTCCTCAGGGCCTCACATTTGTAACTATTTCCCTACATATTTCTCTCTCAATTTCTTTCTCATTGTTGTCTCTCTCCTTCTGTAACATGTTATTGCTCTTTCCCTTCCTTGCCATCCTTCTAACTTAAAATAGCTTTATTTCTCTCTCCCTACATCTCTCTCTCTCTCTCTCTCTCTCTCTCTCTCTCTCTCTCTCTGCATCCTTCTCTTCTGCAACTCTTTACTATATCTCGCTGTCCTCTCTTTCACCCTCTATTTCTCATTCTTTTGCTCTCTATTATTTATGCACCTCTCTCTTTATAAATAGATTTCTTTTCCCTACATTCCCTCTTCTAATTCTCTATTTTGCTTTCTCTACATCTTTCTAATCTCTATACCTTTATAACTCTTCTACTACTCTTCTGCTAAATCCCTCAATGTTCATTCTATTCCTGTCCTTTTTTCCCTTTCTCTTTCTGTACGTCCAACACATACCCAAACCCTAGACTCATTGCACGTAGACTAAAATGTGTCAAGCGTTTTTCTATTTCTAAATTTGAAAATTATGGCCTACGGCGCCAAAGATGAAAATAAAAGCATCTCAAATTATTAGAATGTTTCACTTCGATTATGAGTAAATTGCTATTCAGTACACGCAGTATTCTCTTCAGTACACACACGCTGAGTGCCGGGAAGAGTGCTGACTTGACAGTTCTGTCAGAGAGCTGTGGCGAAGCATATTAATGGAAAGTTGACTGGAAGGGAAAAGTGTGGTAGGAAAAGGTGCACAGGCGACAGGGATGACTGCAGCCTTGAGAGGATTGTCGAGAAAAGTAGATTCGAGAACTTTAGAGCGCTTCACAAGGAGTGGACTGAAGCTGGTGTCAGGGCATCAAGAGCCACCACACAGGAAAGGGGCTACAGCCAAATTCTTTCCAGATTCACGCCTGCCACTTGTAAAAACGCAAAATGCGGAAGGCGCTCTCTAAAATCCCACAAAGTGGGCCTTTAACCACATAATAGAACAAATACACAAAAAAACATAACACAAACCTATCACACAATCCCGACATTAATATACATAAGCAATTTCAATGTATGCAGTCTATCTGTAACATCACTTTTTCATATTTCTCCTGTCTCCATCCTTTACCTCTCTTCAAATTTCCCGTATTGCTTCACATAATTTAGTTACACGAATGTATGGCTGTTTTCGAGTCGCCGACGAAAGATCTCAATTGTTCGATCACGAACTCCACATTTGATCGGCGATCATTGACACTACAACAGGGTTGCCCCCAACTTTGGTAGAATTAATTTCCATGACTTTTCCAAAACTTGTCCAGTACCTTAAGAAAATTTTCCAAAACCGTGAACCATGGGGGTGGAGGCGGATTTAGCGCGGTGAGCGAGCGAGTGGGCGGGGCAAAGCGCAGTTAGTGTGGTGAAGCAGAAAATGGAAAACAAAAATACATTTCCAAAACGTTTCCAAAACTTTTCCTCTCTGTCCAAGAATTCCAAAACTTTTCCAGGGCCTGGAAAAATTATTTCTAAATTCCAAA
>JAOVYU010000042.1:5887380-5899822 GCA_025674565.1 Synodontis membranacea | reverse complement strand
ATATATAATAACAACAATTGCAAAAGAGGTCAGAATTCCTTCAGGAGAGGATGGGCGTGGTGTTTATAGTTTATAAAGACATTCCTACATTACAACTAAGAGTGTAAAGAAAAAAGAAGTAACTGGAAAATCCATCCAACAGTCGCAATATGGTTAGACTGAAAAACTGATACTGCCATCAAGTATTGACGCACACGGGCAGACAGAGAAAAATGAGAGAATAAGAGGGAGAGAGAGAAGCATTTTGCTATTTTACTGGCAAGCACATGCCACTTATAGCATTACAGAAAACTTTGGATTTAATACATGGTATCTGGAACCCTGATACACAATGCACGAGTTGGGAGCATTTTAGTAAAACGTGCATCCCAGAACGGAAAAAAAAAAAGAGAATTAAAGAGCCAGCTCACCCAGCTTCCAGAATAAAAATGTTGCTTTTTTCTTTTTAAAAGCATGTGACAGCTCCTGTGCAGCAAAAAATTCACTTTTGATAATCCTAATTACTAATCCTAGTTAGTAACAACTATTTATTTTTTCATTCCCATGTCATACGTTGAAGCTTTGAATGAAAAATGTCTTATCTTTTCATTTCTTCGCAGTCGCCCGTGAGATGGCAGCCGGTGCCGGTTCGGGTCCATTACATACACAATAACCATATGACAACATAAAGGACCATTTGAAAGAATTTAAAATATAGAGACTCTGATTAAATATCTACAATTTCATGATACAATGTAAGATCTATGGCCTCAGATGTCGCCAGATTGTTGCGAATTGTTCTTGGTATATTGAGGGCATGCAAAATAGCAACTCGCTACTTGGTGCAAAGGATTCTGTGAAGGCTGAGTCCGCAGCTTCATTCTACAGAATACACATATATACTAATGTGATAGCAATTCTCAGACAAAATAAAGATAGCATTTGAAACTGTTGCTTCTTACCAAGCACACAACTGTTAACTGAACTGAATGGAATCGTTTTGCTCCGACCTGAATCGAGTCATGAATCATACCTGATGAGTAAGGAATGGAAAAAATACTGAATCATTTGTTCGACTGTATTGTTTTTGGGTCGTATCATGTGCTACGCATGGAGATGCAAACGATTCAGAGAGCATCACTCCCTAATCATGACACCAATTCAATAATCTGTCGGAGTGTGTTACTTTCAATAGGACATCAAGTGACCTACTAGAGTGCACAGTGTCTGTCTCTGAAAGTAATAAAGGCTGGAGAGCACCAGGCCACTGAGTCACCTAGCCACCGAAATAAAAAAAAATAAAAAAAAACTGACCACCCAGATGTGTAATCTGCTTGTCCCGGGCTAATGATTTATCCACTCCTGTGTAACACTGTGTACGTGGCATTCTGGATTTTAAAAAAAAAAAAAAAAAAAAAAAAAAAATACCTTAAGCCCAACGGGAAATGTATTTAACACCAAAAACACACACATCTCCAGTCAGATTCATCAGTGATCATAACATGGTTTTGACCACTCAATGTTTTACACACACACACACACACACACACACACACACACACACACACACACACACACACACACACACACAAGCTCGTTCTGTCTGTCAGTCTTCTTTAGGAAGTTCAGGAAAGATGAGGCATGAAAGTTAAATAAACCACATGCTGGAAACCTGAAATGAATGAGTGGAAGAAAAGATGAACTGGGAGAGACTGTTTATTTAACTGTGTGTCTTTCAATGTAGTTTAAATAAATTCAACACACACACACACACACACACACACACACACACACACACACACACACACACACACACATAAGACTGCGCAGGGAGGGACGGCTGCGGGAGGTGGTGTGGTATGATATGTTTCGTGCCATGACAGGTTGCTCCACAGTCAGAAGTCACTAGGGATCATATACAGTGGACAGACAGGAAATGCCAGACAAGTGGCACTATGTATGACCACACACACACACACACACACACACACACACACAAAAAAAAACATATATAAATCTGCTCAGGAAGAGGAGGGGTGCTATATTAAACAGTGCCTTACTGAAAACCAAAAACCTGGAAGACCACCTCTATATCTCCCCGAAACACAACGTTCCACTGTACACACTCACATACGCACACACACATGTACAGGAAGGGTAGATGTGCCACATAAACACAAACGTATTGAAAGCAATGGAAATAAAGCCTGCTACTGCTATCCAGAAAGACCCAACTGTCCACTCCACACACACACACACACGCGAGCTTGGGGTTAAATGAATCCCTGACCGCTCCAGCACGCAGCACACACAGTCTCCTACGGTAGTGTTTGGTCGTCGAGACTCTGTGTCCCCAGCAGGCCACTCTGCTAAACACTGATCACTCAGCCGTGCACACTAAAGAGACATTTCCGTCTCAAATCACTGTTATTTCCTACTTTAATGAAGTCCTGTCGCAGGAACTAAGCCGGCTGGACCAGGGCACTGTTTCTCAGACCTACTTCTTGTACCTATTTCTCAAATACTTCCCCACATGTTTTTTTTGTTTTTGTTTTTTTTAAAGCTCTTTTTTGCAGTAAGATTACAGATAAGAAAAATAAAAGCTTCATACCTCATCAGTTTTCAAACATTTAGCTAGAAAGCCATTTAGCTAGCGAAACTGTCTCCTGGATGTGGGTGACATGGCTAGAACATTTCTCGATACACAACATGAATCGAGCACTTTTGTTAAAATAAATAAAAAAAAAAAAGTGCCAGCAAAATAATAGTCCAGTGTTTAACATAACTCTACAAAATAACCCAAGAAGGGAAACGAGGAGACGGAAAGTCAGCGTCTGGAAATCACGAGTTTGAATCTTTATGATGCAAAGCCGGGAGCAGTAGACTTTGTCACACTGGTATTTTAAGCTCCACCAAAGTATATCCCATTTTCACAAAATTAGCATGAGGAACGATGAGGTTCTGTGAGCGAACGATAAATAGTAATGAACGTAACGTGGCGTATCGCTAAACCTGTATCGGAACGGTGCTGCGCTGGCCAAACAGCCGACCACATGAACAGAAAGCTTTGCAGCTGTAGACAGTCTTAATCAGTATACACGTGATGAGTTACTGTCAATGTTACCATGACAACATGAAGCCCTTGTGTCCAGTTAGTGCATTTATAATGTGCTTTTTATCGTCTAGCCTATTTAACCGATTATTAATAGGACATTAACGGTCATCTCAGAAATGAATAGGCCATTTTAATTTTTATCTTCAGAAATCGCACGTGCAAAATTTTAAACTGGATTGTGTTTCTTTCCTTCTCTGAAATTCAAAAAATAAAAAATGAAATCGTACATGAAATAAAAAGAAAAGAAGCTGTTTGTCTGAAACCTGTGGTTGTCGTTGCTCCATAACATGCACGGGTCACTGAGCAGTACGAGCAGAGCAGATTCTAACTCAATCTGAATCCGAAGCAGATTCTAACTCAATCCGAAACTCATTTCGGACCTGTGGGAAACACCGCGGGAGTATACGGAGCAAAACTGGTCAGGCTCTTTGAGTAGGTGGAATGGTATGTACTCTCTCCCACTAGCCAGGCGTCCGTGAGCATGTGTATGCGGAAGAGGGTAGACAGCACTCTAAGCAGAGTCTGTTATGCCGCCATGTGATGAAGCGCCTGCAGCATTTCGAAAAGATGCGGTTGGATGGCTTCAAGTGTGTCAGAGGACGCGTGCGTTAGCGTTCCCATCAGTACACAGGTATCTATGTCACCTCGGTATAATAGGGGGTTCCCACAAGTTAACTAAATGCTGCTATATACAAGCCGACTGAACAACTAAAAAACCTCCTTATTCTTCTCCAGTCTGATTACTAACATTACTGAGACACTGCACTTAAGCACGCAGTACAGCATAATGGGCCGAGCTGTTACAGGAACATAATCAAGAACAGGACATAATCAACGGCCCTTCCTAAACTGTTATTAATTATTAAAGTTATTAAAGTTGTTAGTTCCCATTATCACTTACATTACAGCTGCTGTTCCCTCACATTCTCCACATCACTGAACAAAGGTTATTTAACAAACAAATATGCTTTTCAAAAATCAGTCAGTATTAGGCTTAGGTTATGTGGATTATCCGTCATATGAGCACCTGTAGAATTGATAGCGTATTAAAACAAACCTTTGATTTTTGGTACAATTGGTATGACAGTCGAAGATGTGCTGTTAAACAATTCCTTCTGTTCTGAGAATTCAACAGCGCTGGGGTATAAATGCAAGTAAATGACAGCGTGCTAGGTTTACGGCTTGGTTTACCGTAGGCTGTGGTGCAAATACGAGCCTCGTTTATCATTTCTCAGCATGTTCGGTCGTTAATCATCGTGTGTAACTGATTGGGAGAAGACTCTCTTCATACTGAGTGCATAGAAGCACCTGGTGCTGGGACGCTGGTCTTGGGCAACAGCTAGGCGGAGAAAACCGATACTGCTGAGAGTTACTGAGGTGTATCGTGACTGTCGTTAAGCTTTTAAGCCAAAGAAAGGCAGCCTTTTCTGTGGTGATGATGAAATACCTGGATCCAAAGTATTTCCCATGAAACTCCGTCGGCAATCTTTCTGTAGCCGGCTGTAACGATAAGCAGAGTAAGATGAAGTACATCATACGATTATGCGAAGACAGTGCAGGAAGACAGCAGGCTAAATATTTTCCAGGCGCTGGCTGTCTCACATTTACGAAATATTATTAGTGAATACCTGAACCAAACGACGAACCAAATCACACTGACACCGTAACAGCTATGATTAACGGTTTAGGCCTATATCCTAAGAACTGTCAAGGCCAGGCCCATTACAATGCTGATAACATGTCAGGGCGTTAGAACAGCCTGCAGGCTCACTTAAACACAAAAAAAAAGTCCATTAATCCACACTACACCCTGTACTGCACAGGGATTCAGTTTGTTGGTTGCTAACAGCAGAGAAAGCAGATGCCTGGAAGTGATCCTTGTAGTTTCTTTCACCTTGTGACCCTTTTGTGACAAACCTACTCATTATTGCAACACATTTTTCCATTACGCATATAATAACCTATTCACACACGGTATCCACACTTACCCTCCTGAGACGCAAACTCTAACGTCGTGTGACTTGTAATTTCTCCTCACTGTTTCTGTTTCTTAGATCTTGATTAATTTCTTCAAACAGGAGGAAATCTGGCAATAGTCAAGGGTCCTCATAAGAGGATCTTATAAGGATATACACACAATGGAGTTGGGAGAAAACATGATGTCTTCCTATGAGGACGGTGGCGTCTTATGAGGATTTGGCAGGCAATTTAATGCAAATTACTTTTTTAAGAAAATGAGTGGTCCAGACCAGTACGATCCTGAGACAATTCAATGCACTGGAGAACAAGTGGGTTCCCGGATTAAGAAAGCTTGACAAAGCGAGTCCAAATTCAAGGCCATATTAATCGTTTTCTCTGACATTCAGGGTGTAATTATGGAGAACTGTGAACCAACACTATTACAAAAAAGTTCTTGAAACTTTGCAAGAAATGGTCAGAAGAAACGGGCCACAGCTGTGGGAAAATGGTTTCCTTCTTCATCAGGACAATGTCCCAGCACACACACAGCTCTCAGTGAAGCATTTTTCAGCCCTGAAACACATCACAGTACTTGACCAAACTCCCTATTCGCCCTGTCTAGCAAGAAGCGAGAGATAGCGAGATTTCTTTTACTGAAAATCAAGTCTGCAGCCAAGGGAACTCATTTCAAGTCTGTTCCAGAAGTGAAGAGGAAAACAACGGAGCTTCTGAGACAACTAACGGAAGAAGACCTACTGCACTGCTTTGATCAGTGGAAGTCAGTGTGGAGTTGCAGACGGGGAAATATACTATAAGGGGAAAGGAATTGAAATTCAAGTTGTCTTGATTAAAATGGAACTACAGCATCAGTCTTGTTATTTAATAGCTGTACCTCATATGTGCTTATTGAACATACCATTCCAAAATGATTTTCCTGGCTACGCAGTTGTACATTTGACCACATGCACAATTATAGAAGAAAGTTATTTGTAAACGCACTATCCGGTATCACCCAGATGAGGATGAGTTCCCTTTTGAGTCTGGTTCCCCTCAATGTTTCTTCCTCATGTCTTCTCAGGGAGTTTTTCCTTGTCATAATTGCCACAGGCTTGCTCATTAGGGACACATTTATAAATTCCTATGTTAAAAATTTAGAACCAGAATTGATATATTTCTGTAAAGCCGCTTTGTGACAAGTCTATTGTTAAAAGCACTGTACAAATAAACTGAATTGAAAAAAAAAAAGTAGCTGTATACTTTACAACAGCTTTGAACTGCATTAGTTTTGTGTATGTCATGAATATTGTTGCATAACGTTAAGAAATGCCATGTTCTAATATCATGGTCATCAACATAAAAACATTTTAGACCTGAATGTTAGCATTTTTTTTTTTATTATAAATGTATTTTTCAGGAATAATAATAATAATAATAATAATAAATAATTGTTTTTCAAGTTCTATCCCTGGACAGTGTGTTCAGAAACGAATAGTTTATAACAGCTGCTCAGACGGATTCTGGACAAGTACAGAGCTGCCAACATCGCTAACAAGAAAATTCTAGCGGGCAGAAAGTAACGTCAGAATTTTACAATTAGCCCTCAAGAGCAAGTCAGCGAACAGGACGGCTTCACGCTGACCTCATGAACGATAAATCACACTGGTTGAACTGTGATTTGCAGACATGTCTGGCAGGTGATCAGCTTACTCTTTTTACTAAATCTGTTACAAAATGAACAGTATGTTAGTTCTGATGAGCGTCAGATGAAGTGTTACTATCACAATGGATTTCCTCCGTTCCGTTTTCCTTTGTGAATTAAAATCAGGCAATCCTGATTTGTGCTTTTGGAGAGAATTCAAAGTTTGCCAGCTAAGCAACAGTAAGAAATGTGATTTATATCTCAAGCTCAGATCTAAACCTGTATTTCTATTATTGCATAAAAGCTGCTTTATAATACTGCTTCTTTCACAGTGTTCATTTTGTCAGATGATAAGTATTCGCTGGCAACCTTCTAATTTGTAACAAAAATGTAAATGATAAAATATCTGATAATGAAAAGTAATCTCTAATTCATTATGTCGGCGGAATCGCTGTTCATTATGTCCTCAGGAGAAACGGCGAGACAACCTACCTGGCTCTGTTCGGGTGGACAATCCAGCTTACTTCTCAAGGGAATTTATTACAGCCAGGAAAACTGTCCTTCAGCAATATTTTTCTATTAATAATATAACTCTAACATTACCTTCCCTGTTTCACACTCCTGACCACAGTTGGAAAGAGAAGGAATCCAGCCTGCTAGACTTATTCGTGTAGCCACTCTGACCGATTTCATAATTCTCCTGGCATAATTCTGACAGGTATATGAGTCAGGACACACACAAAGTGTTGGTCTGAACAAAGTTCTTTACATCTTTACATTAAAATAAAGACGGCCATCACCATCACACTGTACAAAACGCCATCTTCATTTGAAAGCTAGCTAAACGGTAACAGAGTCATGGCTTTCTCCAAATAAATTCTGCATAGCAACAATCCAACCAGACACATCTAAAAAATAAAATAAAATACAATAAAATAAAAATCTCTAGCCCATAATAGCCCATCTTGAAGCTACAGGGCAAATTTTACAACAAAAATTATGACTAAATCATTGACTACAATTAGACTAAAATTAAAAGTTCCACTGACTAAAACAAAATAAAACTAATGAATATGAAATAAAACTGTGACTAAAACATTACTACAATTTTCAGTAAGACTAAATGGATTTAAAATTCTGGTCAAAATTAACACAGTTATTATCAATATTAGCCCTCATTTTACATTTAACATAGAAATGTATTACTTGAAATCCAAACGAACTGAACAACAAAACAAAGACATCTATTGTAATCAATTTACTGACGATATTTACAGTAAGGGCAGCTTTGAGTCTGGGTATTAAGCAATACACACGGTTTATCTAATCAGCAACGAGGAAACGTCTATAATAAAAATCTGCTTTGTGATTTATGGCTGCTTTAACGTACAATGTGCTTTGTTATGCCCAACTAGTTATGCACCACACCTCTTTTTTTTTTTTTTTTTTTTATTACAATCTATATGACTCTCATGCACAGGAAAAGAAAAGTGCTGATTCCACAATGGCTGTCCTACAGAATTTATCACACTGCGATAGTTTTTAATTGGTTTTCCCCTGAGTGGTTAGGAGTTAAAAAAAGGATAAAAAAAAATCTCCTTGGATAATACAAAAATTCCCGTATCATCTATACACTGATGGGGTTTTTTTTCTTAATATGTCAATACAACCAGTTTTACAGAAAAATAAGTCTTTTAGTTAAATACACTGAGCTATTGTGTCTTTCACAGACCTCACAGCTGTTTCTGCTTATAAACGACCATCGAATCTGAGTAATTATAAAATCCAATTTCACATTTTTATTAAGCTCTGGGATTTTAAAAAACATTAGATCATTTTTTAACATTCTGCTCCAGACGCTAACAAAACATCAACAAAAAAAAAAAACCTTTGCCAATGCAAAACGGGGTTTGGGCAATTCTAATGAGTCCTGCGATTAGACTCCGTAAACAATTAAAGTAATCGCAACAAATGAGCTTTTACAAGGGTTGAAATGGATTTAAAGGTAAATAGTGCAGCTGTAATTACTGTATAAATAAAAAAAAATTAATACAATATCTGGCAAGCGATAGAAGCTCAAATATCAGACCAGGGCTGATGAGCCAGTCTCTTACGCACTCTCTTTCGTATTCTCTCTCCAAATTTTCTCCATCAATGAGCAGCATCCATTGCCTGACTCATAACTTATTCTAACATCATCCTCATGCTGTTGCTATTAAGGGAGGAAGAGTGTGAATGAAAGTGAAAAGTGTTGCACAGCTGCACTGCATCCAAATTTTTTTTTTTTTTTTTAATATATGACTGGCCTCAAGAGGCTGTCTCACAATTAAAAAAAAAAAAGAAAGAAAGAAAAAGTAAAAGAGGCTGCCAAGAACAAACACAGGAAACAGTGAGCTAGTGAATGTGTACTCAAATTCTTCTTGCACATTTGACTAATCACCCAACATTGACAGTTAAAAATGTCTGAACACGTAGAGTTTTTTTTTGTTTTTGTTTTTTTTTAATCTTTTATTATAGTTGTCCCACTATTACCAAAACGTGTTCAAGCCTTGTATTTAAGGACTTTGTTGTTCTTGCTCAGATGATAAAGAAGTGCTTTATTAAATGTGAGTGCTCTTGTTTGGTGAAGCAGTTGTAAATCTTGGTTTGTTTAACGTAGCCCTAGGGATGTTTATCGAGGCCCGGAGTCATAGTTCTAGGGATGAACATTTATATTTTCACAAATCTCTCCCCAATCTGGTCACCCCTGCCAATTCCCATCCATCTCCCCATATCACCCTGAAACACGTGAAGCCAAAAAAAAAAAAAAAAAAGATTTGAACTGCTGCTCATGCTGCATCACAGGGCAGTGTAACACACTCAGAGGAAAACACTATCTACCCTCTTCTACATATATGAGCTCACCAATGCCCATGGCTGGCTATGTCACTGTGACCGACAGGGGAGAGAAAAAGACAGAGAGAGTTCTGAAATCTGAAGAGCGTTATATTTATTTATTATTTATACTTCACTGATTATGGGTGTTTTCACCGCTCGCATGCGTTCGTGTGTGTGCGCACACAAGAAAGGAAACAAAAGCAGCATTCAAACTGTCAAACGGATACCGCGCAACAATAAAGGCATAAAAAGCACCATCAGTTTACAAGCCGTGCCAAACGTGTTAATTCAGAAATACACAGTGGCAAAGTGTTAAAACCTGCAAGCGCCTCGTGTGAACTAGATATGCTTTTTCCAGCTAGACTTTTTTTTTTTTTCAATAAAATATAGTCACATGTATATATTCACTTTTACCTGTTTCTTACTTGCAGATTAACTAACTTTAACCAAAAAAGATTAACCAAAAATGTTGAAAACAGATGTTCAAAAAAACTCTGACTGGAAGCGTTTGTGTTTTTTACAATACATTAACACATCAATTTAACTTCTCAAAATTATCTCTAATAAATATTCCCAAGAAGGGGAATTCCCTTATGTGTACATTTCCTATACACCCGTACCAATCAGATGTTGGTATAATCAAAAAGTCAGGTCCAGGTGTAATACAGCTCTTGACATATGCCAGACTTAAAAAAAAAAAAAAAAAAAAAAAAGGCATTGTTTTGATAAAATACTGAAAGACTAAAAGTGACATCCTTTCATACCACAGTGCTGTTAAATTCTTGATTCTGATTGGCCGGAAGATTAAGTCTGATTAAGTTTCTATAACAGCGGCTCTGACAGCAGTTCCGGCTGCAGGGCAAATCACAGGTTTACGTTAAGGCGTTTGTTATTGTTATCATCGCTATAGTAACGGCTTTTCACAGGGACGTGCATCGAAACATGATGTAAAGTAAGCATGAAGCAGATCTTCTTTAACAATGCTGTTAATTAACAAAGATCTGTGCATAATGAATCGAGCTGTTCTGTTAAGAGAACATTTATGGAAGGAGACAACAATGTCAGCCTGAGAGTGAGAACGTTTTAACAAGCCTGTTAAAGATATAGTAAAAAAAAGTTTATTAGAGGTAAATCTCAAAATCCAAACAGACACATCGTTCGTTCCAATACCGTGCCCACAAAAAAAAAAAAAAAACAAACACCTAAGCTGAAAAGGCTTGAACTCTATGACAGGCAGAATCACCGATATAAAAGTACAGACACCTCTTCTCCTGACTGGTTCGATGTTGGTGGTCCACTTTATTTGTTTTTGTCTCCTATTTACAGAGCCAGGGGCACCACAGAGACCAAAGTTGTTCCTCTAAGTAGTTACGTAATCAACAACTGCTGGAAAGTAATTAGAAATTAGGAAAAATGTCCTGACTTCAAAATCCCTGACTCTACCTTTAAAATATTCAACCACATAAACCCAGCCATTCTTTTACTGAGAGCATTACGACTGAAGCAGATAATCTAATTCAGGGGAAAATGTCAATGGATAGTGATATATTCCACAATAACCGTACAGATCAAACTAGAGCCTGGAAAGTCACATGTCAACCCCCCCCCCCCCCCCCCCCCCCCCCCCCCCCCCCCAACTGGTCTAAAGTGCTTGGACCCAATCCTAACTTTCTGAGCGATCAATAAAGCAGGCCATAAACTACAAAGCCTGTTAAAAACCAAGCCTGAGGTTTGAGGAAACTGGCTAGAAAACCTCGAACCCTCACTCCTGTGACCTTTAAACTCGTTCGTATCACAGGTTCGTATCCTGTACGCACTAATAAACGTGCATTAGCCCGGCCGTGCGGGTTTTCCGTTTCAGCAGTGAATCATGAACAAATAAAGTTTTGTCCCCGTGTCTTGCCTGGAAAGCTCCTCAAAAGCCCTGCATGCATGCACGTGTGGAAACCTCAAGGTGTGTGTTCTACTTGACTGGACACAACCGTCACGTCCCACACCTAGGCCTTTAAGACGCGGCACAACATGGCGCCTCTGTTTGCTTAACGGGATACAAAGGCACATTCCTTACTCCGGATGAGGAATTGCTCAAGTGAGTCTGAAACAAGGGGCTGCTAATGGCTCGTGGACAGACTGCTAAGGGAGGGGATGAAGTCTCTGCTCGCTTCATGCACACATACACAGCGCGGAGAGTCAGAGAGTCTGTGCTAAGATGGATGGGATGGAAAAGATAAGATGGCATCAAAGTGGTGAGGGTCAAACAGCTTGAAATTGAAGTCAAGCACTAAAACAATATAATTCTTCGAGCAATCTTCTCGGGAAAGGATCCGCTGGATCTGTATCAGTAAATCTGCATATATCGTGTACTGAATGCACAATGCACGCTTTGTATGCGTTATCTGCAAAGGGCAGGTCATCCGTGTGCTATAACAGGTTATGGCCAATTTTCATCGCCGTTCAAGGTCAAGGTTTCAGTTGTGTGCCGAGGCGACGGCTGAGCATATTTGCTCCTTAAAGCTGGAGTTCTGCGTCAGTGAGCCGCCTTTGCCGCCCCGCCTTGTGTGGTGGATCATTAACCCGTGGCGTTGCGCAACGACCTGTTGAAACTGTGCAAACTTTATTAACCACACAAGCCTTGGAGCTGCTATCTGCACATGAGGGGATAATCATCAACCAGATTCACAGACACATATACACACTCCTGTGCACTTCTTTCTTTCTTTTTTTTCCTTTTTCTCATTCTCTCTTCCCATAAATCTGATTTTGTCCTTTCTATATTCTTATTACAATCTTCCCCTCTGACAAGCTCCAGTTCTCTCTCTCCTTCTCTGTGAGGACAGACACAGTGGCGGCGGCAGCAGCAGCAGCAGGCCATT
>JAOVYU010000042.1:5873725-5885237 GCA_025674565.1 Synodontis membranacea | reverse complement strand
AAGTATGGCTTCTGTGAGGATTTGTTATCTTGCATGACAAATAAACAAAGTATTAAAACCACAACGCTTCTGAATTCTAAAGTCTGGTTGGACAGAAGGTGTTGATTTATTTTCTATAACAGCAGCTCTGAGAGTAGTACGGGCTGAAATTCAAATCACAAGACTGATAATTAACAGATTTCTTCGAGGAAGTGCCCTGCCCTTCCATAAACTTTAAATAATGTTTATTTCAAGTTTATGGAAGGAGTCTCCAGTGTCAGTGCTTTGGAACAGTCTTCTCCCATTGGAAAGTCTTCAGAAGACAGAAATCTGCACTTTCTTTTTTTCATGACAAGCTCCATTCTTTTTGATTGATCAGCTTTACAAAGGAGACAAAAAAAAAGAGGATGTCAGGGAACGACGGTTTACCTGCTGCAGTTTCAGTGACACAGGGGATTAACTTGTTTTGCCGACATAACATGACATTAAATGTAACTATAAACAGATAAAAAGTATGACAGGGTGGTCTTTAAAAAGATAAATATTGGAATTGTCAAACTGCTGTAGTGTATTAGGGAAAAAAAAAAACACTTCAGCACATGCTACTGGAAAACAATCCACCTTGTTGATTATGGTGATTAGTGTTTTCCAATAAAGCACGTTCACTAGTTCTTCATTCTGAGAAGGAGAGTTTTGAAGTTACCCTTAATAAACATTAAAACAGGGAAGACTGCTCTAGAGGATAGAGTGATTTACGTCAAATGAAGGTTACAGGAATCCATTCCCATCACCATTTCACTTCCTTCTTTAAAAAAAAAAAAAAGAAAGAAAGAAAGAACGAAAGAAAATAATTTCACTGCATTAATGTGGACCAGTTGCATCATCAGGCCTTGCTGTAACTCTTTAACATGCTGTAGAGTTTCACTTAAACGTGCTTATCAAGCTCTACCTCATTCCCTCCCTACATGAACTTGTAAAGAGGTTATAAACCTAAACCCTAGTTAGTCATTTCAAAATTTAATGATGGTTTTTGATAAAGCAAAGCCTTTTATCCTGGACACAAGCCAAGCTAGAAAGCCATAATCTACACTAAACTTATATGAGAACCAGCAATACAGAACTGAACGTTTATCTTTTGAACGTGCAAGAGCCTTGTATAACCTCAACACCCTACAGTGCAACAATCCGCTCCTGCCCGAGTGTCTGGAATGCTCTGGGGAAGAGAAAAAAAAAATGGCCCGAGAATCGGTCTGAGGCACATAAAAAGCCCTGTCTCGGGTTGCCGAAGTTCAGCAGCCAGTCTGAGAGGTGTTTAATAAAGCGGGAATAGTACTGCACAATCCACTTCACCCCACACACACCCCCCCACCCCCCTCGCGTTCTACTTAGGGAAGTGGCTGTTTGCGCTGGTTATTGGCCAGTGTAGTCACTCTGGCCAATAATCAACAATGGTCCAGTCTCAGAAACATGACATGGTGCTGCAGGCTGTGCTACACGCAGAAGGTGTTCAGTTTTGAACTTGTTTTTTCAGGACTAGCACTGATCTCATACTCATGTTATGTTCCACGTTAAACGTCACATCAAGAAACGTTTCTGCAGAACCGTGGAAGTTAACGCACAACAACCATAGAGTCAATTCAACACCGTAACACAAGTCAATGCACAACCACAAACCTGAATTCAACACCACAGTGTTCAGTCACTAGTGCATTAAAGTTTAACTCACCATCACAGAGTGAATTCAAGGCCGTGACGGGGTGAACTCAGCACCAAGAGTTAATTCAGTCTTATAAAGAGTAATTCTAGATTCTAACAGGGTCCATTCAAAATACTACAGAGTTAATGAACAGTTAAGACCGCAACAGGTAATGCAACACTACACCTTAATGAAAAAACTGCAGCAGAGTTAATTCACTACTATAAATAAAGCTTCATTCAAGACTAACAAGTTATTCACAATGATAATTAATTAGTTAATTAGTTAGTTAGTTCACCACTAAGGGTTAATTCAGTCCTGTATCTCAAGACAACTCGAGAGTTAATTCGAGACTGCAAGTGAGCCGATCATCACTGGAAAGTTCATTCCAACACTGTACCACAGTCGAGTTCATTCACTTGATCCTCCTCGAACCCTGGACTTTTCTCACCTCGTCGCAAAACTTTCCCTCTTATCCCCTTCCCTCCTTAACCTTGACTACACGAGCGCACACGGAGCACAGTTTACCGAGCTGATGGTTCTCTAATGATCTGACTCACAGGTAGTAGGTGAAAGCGCTGAGGCCGCTCGGCACGGAGCTCAGTCCTCTCCCGGAGCAGTCAGCGCCTCCGTCTCCGTCGCAGCGGCACGCGGGAGCGCACACGGCCGGAGTGGAGGCTGCCTGAGCCGCGGCGCCGCGCACGCACAAGCCGAGAACCAGGATCCGGACCGCAACCGAGGACATCATCGTGTTTATTTGTTTTTGTTTTTTTTGTTTTTTTGTTTTGTTTAATGTTGTTGCACACCAGCTCCGGAGACCAAACCGCTACCACTATAGCCGTATCCCTCGTTCTCTTCTCTTCTCTTCTCTTCTTTTTTTTTTGTGTTTGTTTGTTTTTGTTTGTTTTTTTTTAGTTCAATCTACAGGCGAGTGAACGGACACAAAAGTAGCCGCTTCTTTGTTTATCGCTTCATGTCGCGGTTAAAGGAGCGCTCCTCTCTCCCTCTAACCCAGGGCCGGTGAGCGGGCGATCATGCCGCTCAGTCTCGAGTCCTGTACGAACACACAAACACCTTTCACCCCTCTCTCTCTCTCTCTCTCTCTCTCTTTTTTTTTTTTCTCCCCCCCGCTTTTGTTTCTCCAAACCAAAACAAGACCGCACACCGCGCTCCGCTTCCCGAAGGTTCGCCGAAGAACAAGGTGCCAAAACGACGAGGTGGAGAGAGAGAGAGAGAAAAGCAGAAGAAGCGCCTCAGTGCTGGTGTTTTCGGCGTGTTTCCTCCGTTTCGCACAGAAAAACACAGAGCCGCGCGACTGATATCCGCCCCTCGGGTTCGTGCTCTGCTCGGGACAGCCAGCGACGCACAAGCTGCTGAATATTCTAATGAGCTGCTGCATATTCATGACTTCTCGACATACAGCACTGTTGTGTTTTGGGTTTTTTTGTTTGTTTGTTTGTTTTTGTTTTTTTATAGCCAGTGAGCTCTTTAACTATTACAATGAAATAAAATTGCACGGATCGTGAAAAATGATTCCAAATTTTATTTCTAATTAAATAAAAGGCTTTGTGGAGCCTGGAGGACTTTCTGTAATTTCCACTGATAGAATAAATAGGTGTAACTTTGGTGCTTGGACCCCTAAATATAATCAGTTTGATAATGTGATATTGTGATTTCAAACACTGTAGCAAAATTAAAAAAAAATTAAAAAAAAAAAAAAGAGCGAGAGGAACAAAATAAAAATGTTTAATGAAGATCTAAAGCATTGAATGAGACTGAAGTGAAGTGAAAAATTGTCGTTATTGACACACCACAGCACACAACAACAAAACGTGTTCTCTGTGTTTGACCCATATGTGAAGTGACACACGGCAGGGGGCAGCTATTTTTTCAGAGCAGTGCTCAGGGGCGGCACCTTGCTCAGGGTACCTCAGAGGTACCTGCTGGCCCTGGGATTCGAACCTGCAATCTTAGGGCCGCTTCCCTAACCATTAGGCCACCATCTGCCCGTCAGCTGTGAGTTTAGAGCTGCTGTGTTAAATTCACTTCGACAATGTTGAAAGAACACAAACAGAACTTGATTCAACTGGTTTTCCAGGCCCAGACACACAAGAAATGTTGCAAGCAAAAGTCATTTCCTTCATTTGCTCATCTGTGGTAGACGCTTTATCCTGGGCAGGGTGGCAGCAGATCCTGGGAAAACTGGGCAAAAGGCAGGAATACGCCCAGGATGAGACACATAATACACATTCACACACTCATTCACACACATCTCCACCAGTTTAACTTAGTAACACTATCACTGCCAATGATTCTTTTTTTTTTTTTTTTTTTTAAGAGTTTACTAGATGCTTCATGCAAGGAAACCCACCAACATTCCCAGAGTTGAAGCTGTTCTGTAAGGAGGAACGGGATAAAATTCCTCCAATCCGACGTGCAGGACTGATCAACAGTTCCCGGAAACGTTTAGTTGCAGGTACTGAAATGAAAGGTTCACATACTTTTGCCACTGACAGATGTGTAACACTGGATCATTTTTGTCAATTAATAAAGGACCAAGTGAATTATTTTCTTCTCGTTTATTTAACTGGGTTCTCTTTATCTACTTTGATGTTGATGTTTCAGGTCATATTTAAGCAGAAACATAGACAATTCTATATTGTAGGGTTCACAGGTTTTCAAGCACCACTGTATATGTTCTTAGCCTCTAAAAAAAGGGGGGTATGAAAACACTTTCTACCTAGAACCTTTAAGTGTTCCCCAGAGACCCAACTGAAGAGCCTTAAAGGGTCCGAAAAGTTTAACAGAATATTCAGTTAACAAATTCCAACTACCTGGGGCAATTGGTTTTTGTACTGTACAACTACACAATTGCAAGCTAAAATTTAAAAGTAACATCTTCTGACTGAAGGTCTCAGACTATGTGAAAGCTTTGCTGAAAGTAAATACACCCCTCATGCAGGTAGTGTGCACATACAATTTCAGTGTCACGATTTTTTGGCATCTTTTTTGCCAAGAAAAAAAAAAAAAAAAACACGGATAGCAGATTTCTAGTGTGACTAACATGTTACATTTGTGCCCAGGTCTTGATATGTGTTAATTCAACACATTGAAAGTTTTTGCAGGATAATATACACTGATGAATTACATATTTGGTGTAATTCCAAACCTAGATTAAGCTCCAGACATTTCAATTACAAAAATACCAAAATGACACAATTTATTCATATTGTTAAAATCCTGCGAAAACTGCGAGTTGTTAGTCCCTCGTACAGTGATTTTCTAAGGATTTATTTATTTATTTATTTTTGGTAGCACTTTATTTGAAGGTGACCTACATTGGGCATTTATAATGGAACACAAACATACACACAAGAAGGCATAAATCTTTTACGAAGCAATGCTGGGGGATTAATGAAATGCTTTCATTTCCTTTCTTTGATGTTCTTCTTTTTTCCTTTAATTCATTTTTAGCTAAAAGCACGTTAATTAAAAAATTAAAAAAATCCATGAGGTATCAAATCTATTTCCTTCCATTTACCTGACATATCACCTTCATCGTGAATAGACTATTGTAAATAGCGTCGTACAGGATACACATAATGCTTCATAACAGTCTTATAAATGCAAACTCGATTATTACTTTAGCTTGAGGATATGCTTAATCATTTGTAAGGCTGAATACAGGTTTCTTAAATTGTGTTTGGACCGTAACAATAAAAATCTCCCGGCTAATATCATGTAGATCTCTCTTGCGCCACCAAAACAGCTCTGACCTGTCAGGGCATGGACTCCATGAGACCGCTGGAGGTGTGCTGTGGTATCTGGCACCAATACGATAGAAGCAGGTCCTTTAAGTCCCCTAGGTTTCGAAATGGGGCCTCTATGAGTCGGATTTGTTCTCCAGCATAGCACAGATGCTCGATCAGATTGAGATCTGGGGAATTTGGAGGCCAAATCAACACCCCAAACTCTCTGTCGTGTTTTTTAAACCGTTCCTGAAGAATTTCTGCAGTGTGACAAGGTGCATTATCCTGCTGAAAAAGCAATACTGCTGCCATGAAGGGGTGTACAGTACTGGTCTGTAACAAAGTGTAGGTAGGTGGTACGTGTCAAAGTAACATCCACATGAATGCCAGGACCCAAGGTTTCCCAGCCCAGAGTATCACACTGCCTCCACAGGCTTGCCTTCTTCCTGCAATGGAATTCTGGTCCCATTTCTTCCTCAGGTAAGCAACGCACATGCATCCGACCATCCACGTGATGTAAAGAAACCGTGATTCATCAGATCAAGCCACTGCTGCATTGTAGGCACTATTATCAGTGTACAGGGGACAGCAATGGGCACCCTGACAGCTCTGTGGCTGTGCAGCCCCATATTCATCACTGTGTGTTCTGACACCTTTCTGTCAAAGCCAGCGCTCAATGCTCAACCTTTTCAGCAATCTGTGTCTCGGTTGCCCATGACCCTGTCACTGGCTCACCAGTCGTCCTCCTTTGGATAATTTTTTTTGGCAGGTACTAACCCCTGAATACAGGGAACACCCCACTAGACCAAATTGTTCTGGAGATGCTCTGACCCCGTAGTCTAGCATCCCAACTTGGCCCGTGTCAAAGTCACTCAGATCCTTATGCTTGCCCATTTTTCCTGCTTCCAACACATCATTTTTGAGAACTGACTGTTCACTTGCTGCATAATATACCCCACCCTTTGACAGCTGCCATCGTAATAAGACAGTCAACGTCATTCACTTCATCCGTCACGGGTTTTAAAGTTGTGGCTGATCGGTGTATAGTTAAGTATATAAATTAGAACCGGCAGGTGATGTCTCAAGTGAATGAGCTGATCGGAAAGACAAGCTTCTAAACTAAACTAACTGATAAATGCTAAGATGATCAATAAAGGTTTGATTTTCGTTACGCTTCTAATATAGAGACAATTCATGTCAGACGTTTTGACACAAGATGGGAAAGATGGTGTAAATGGGCAGAATTTTTGTAAATTTTGCAATGAGCGTGAATGAGGTGGATTAAATATGCCATCACCCCCCCCCCCACACACACACACACAGAATGCCTTGATTTAACACTTTAAAACTGAAATCATGAATGCAGTGTGAGTGTGTTTGTGTGTGTGTGTGTGTGTGTGTGTGTGTGTGTGTGTGCGCGCGCATTGGTGCGTACCCCACACCATTCTCTATTTGCCATTAAACGGAGCACATGTGATATAACGCATTGCTCAAGGCCGATAGTGCTGCACTACTGATAGATATTAGATTTTAGCCTCCCGTCTAATCTCACTAAGCCTGCACTTATCTTGATAACTCTTCCACAATTACTCAATGAAATTGTTATGTAATACTTATCAGCGCTTATGAGTCGTGGAGCACTCTTCACATTCTTCTTTCCCCTCCGAATTAGTCACAGGTTATGCCACAGGAAAACATTTTTATTGCACCTAGCAAACTCAGACTCGATCGTCGAGGAGCAAATCAGATTAAGGTGTCAAGTAAGTCATCTTCCTTTGATTAAAACCTCAATAACGATACTGAACATACTTTAGAACTTCAAACTAATGCCGGAGTTATTTAGAGTGAAGCCTTCAAGACTCTTTTCATTCCAGTGTTAATGTCTGTGTAGACACACACACACACACACACACGCTCAAACACACAGAGACAAACACACTCCACTGTAGCACTTCAGGGATTAAGTATTCTGACTCAGAAGCGGACATGCCAGAGAGAGAGAGAGAGAGACAGAGAGACAGAGAGAGAGAGAGAGAGAGAGAGAGAGAGAGAGAGAGAGAGAGAGCTTAATGTTTGGCCAGTCTGCTTCTTAGCTGTAAAATCTTCCATATATGTCATGTCATTTCGATACAGTCACCGCTCCACTGACGTCAGGTTTATCTAAACGAGCTAAAGCTTGCTTTTACAGACACACATTTATCAAGCCCTTGCAGCATTATCTTATCTTTCAATGCTATGCCCGGCTCTTTTATTATCATTTTGAATTTGACTGTTATTTTTCCACTCTAGGCTTTTGAATCACATTTCTTGCTATGAACAGGCACCTTGGTGGCAGATTAATGTCTGGAGGAGGAATGGTATTGTATTTAGTCTGGTTCAAGGAAGAAGCTCAATCTTCTAGTCAGCTGCTCAAGGGATAACAGACTCAATATTTTACTTCGAGTCCAAACTTCTTAACGCACTTAACATTTTTCAGTCGTCAGGAACTCTGTACGGGAAAAATTACATGGACGTCTAACTTAGTGTGGCAGTTAAGCTGACCTTTTTTTTTTTTCTTTCTTAACTACCAGCCCGACTTGTCATCGCATTTCTCCAGCTGCGATGCGAATAACGGCATGGGATGCGCTCGGACCGAGACGGCGAACCGGACATGTGGGATTCATTTCCAGCAGCAGTGGCAGCTCCATTCGCTCGCAGTATCTAGGCCCCTGTCCAATCTGTAGCCTCAGTGTGTGTGTAGCCTCATAAACTGCCAAGTGTTCCTCAGGACAGGAAGGGCCCGCGAGGCAACAGGGTTTCATGCAAATGCCATTTGCATAAGCAGCAGTGGAGGGGAGCAGTGAAAAAGGCACTTGTGCTACTTGTTATGATAGTCGGCTGTAAGAGGAAAAGACGCGGACGAGAACACATTTGAATGGCACATCAAGATCCCCGTACAGACACTGGCTATCAAGACGGCGATATCATAGTTGTGTGTGTGTATGTACGTGTTTGTGTGTGCGTGAGAGCTGAGGGACAGGGATCAAGTAAGGGTCACGGGGCATTAATTTCATGGTAATTTATTTATTTTTTTTTTATAGACCAGTTCAACCAGCTGAGCGATATCAGTCTTGATGCAATTGTCTGTGATTAATTGGACAAGGTTGTTCATTGTGGTTTTTTTTTGCTTGTGATTTCTGCCCTCGCCTCACTATGGCACTTGACTCTGGCGCGCCGTTTCACGCACCAGAGACACAAATTAACCCTTGAAAAAAAAAAAAAAAAAAAAGAGCCAAAAACAAAATTCACCGGAGCACTTTTTTCGGGAAGGAACGAGCAAACGATGGGACAGCAGAAGGGTCACAGACTGCCAGCAAAAAGAAAGCCGCATTTAAAAGAAAATAGTAAGATTCCTACCTAAGTTACGGGTTCATCGCAACAGTTCATACACAAGCTCCACACCCGCTATGCGAACCCCCCCGCGCCTCTACCTGGCCCGCGGAAACATTTTCATACGTGAAACCGGTCCGTGGTACAAGAAAGGTTGGGGACCGCTGCACTATAGATTACCTTCTACATTTTGTGTTTTTCGAAGTGGACGTGTGAATCTGGAAGGAAGGAAGAAAAAGAACCGAAGACAAGAAAGAAGAATAAAAGGAACCAGTGTTTGTTCGTGCTGGCTAGCAAGTTTTAGAACCCAAACTTGTAAAGAAACTAAATAAAGACTTGTAGGTATTATTTAGCACAGTAAGATAAGGGAGTGGATGTGAATGCTTTGACGTACACTTCGGGCACCTGACGGTCTCCATCCATTCTAATACACGCTTGGAAAGGGGTAAAGGAGGGGTAAAAGAGGGGTAAAGGAGGGGTAAAGGAGGGGTAAAGGAGGGGTTGGTTCAGTTGGTTGAATTTTAACTACAAAATAGAGGGATAAAGGGGTGTCTGGTGAAGGGACAACAACTTCCAACTAATAACAGACACCGCCATTTAATTTCTCGCAATATTAAATGTAACTATAATTGGATAAAAATATGTATGATTAATAAAGGTAATTGTTGGCAAATTTCTGTGATATAAGATGAAAAATATCTACTTCCAGGTGGTAATAGGAACTCTCCTTCATGAGTCATTGATTTATTTTCCTATAACCTGCGGTGTTCACCTGTCTTGATAACTACTCTCAGTTTCGTTTCATAGAGCAGCTTCTGTGGAAACGACTGACTTCATGGAAAATTCTTGTGGACTGAGTCCGGGTGATTGGATTTCATTTTGATTTCATACAAATTAAGTGACTAGAACATCAACACGTCCCCTAATCCTGACATTCGGAACCTCATATGAACCGGGTCCTTAAGAGTAACAACATGAGAAAGGAAAAAAAATTAAAATGTCCTGACTCTTAATTTTGAATGCTAAAGTCATTTATTTTCACTTTTAAATACTTGAGGAAATCTAAACGTGGGTAGTTTTTTATCTTTCACTCAAATGTTTCATTTCCACCATTGGAACTGAATGCTGTATAAAACGTCCATACTTTATATAGTATCTGTTTCCTTTTCTGTCCTGAGGTCTAGCGGTTTCTCCAACCCTCATGTTTATCCGTATCTTTCTCGGTGTCTTTCGGCGTAAGTGTGTGAGTGTGCGAGTGTGTGTTTAATTGTAGCCCTGTATGTTCCACCTCCAGCTTGTTTCTGGTCGCACTTCATCGTGTGGTTATTATATCACCATCAGCTCCTTTAACAGCTCTGCGCTTGGACTGTGTTCTCCGTCACTTGGAAAACGGCTCCGGATAAAAGCCTCTTTCAAATGAATAAATATGACTTTCATGTAAATGTTTGTTCATTAAAGAGAATAGAGTGTGCATTCACACTCGGTGCACAAAAGAAAAAGGGGTTCTGTCACTATGCAAAGAATTTACCCAAACACAAAAGAATGAAAATACGATTCCTGCACCTCATTGTACGTTACTTCCACATCTTGATTTGAAAAGAAAAAAAAAAAAAAAACTTTATTGTGTGTGCGGGTGGTGGAGTTTTTTTTTTTTTTTTTATAAGGAAAGCGTAATTATAGCTTCTTGGGCAAAACAAAGCCTCACCCTAACGACCTAGAACAAGTCTTCGCCAGCCTTAGGGAAGACGTCAAACCTAAACCATTTATGCAACACGCAATGTCTTCGCTCATCTGTAAATAAAAGCCAACTAAGTACTCACGAGTAAGCTTAGTGAGGAAGGACAAGGGAAGGTAGAACACACTTTTCTTTCGCAGTATGATATTTCTGAGTGAAAGTAAAGACAGGGAAAAGGCATGATGATGATGATGATGATGATTGTTATATTATATTATGTTATATAAATTACAATTATTATTATTATTATTAGTAGTAGTAGTAGTAGTAGCACTAGTATCAGTAGTAGCAGCAGCAGTACCAGTAGCATCAATGGTAATAGTAGTAGTAGTATTAGTAGTAGTATTAGTAGTAGTATTAGTAGTAGTATCAGTAGTATCAGCAGTGGTAGCCGAAGTAGCAGTTGTATCAGTAGTGGCATCAGTATTAGCGGTACCAGTAGTAGTAGTAGTAGTAGTAGTATGATACATGAAACTATCGGTTAATATTATTTTTAGCACCCACGCATGTGCTGTGAAACAAAACTAACTGCGTCATGTTCACCTAGTGTTAGGGTTAGTTTTAGGGTTAGGGTTAGACCTAGGTTAAACGATTAACACGATGAATCACGTACACTATTAGCAGGAACATGAATGATCGAAAGTAAACAGATCAATATTTGAACCAATGATTTCAGGATCTCTGCGTGCTAGTCCTGTCATAGCTGTGTGCGCATGAAATAAAAACTTCCTCGCACACACACACTGCATTGCATTTAAAAAGCCAGCTGAGTAAAACACTTGCTAACGTTCAGAAACTCAGCCACACTAGTGAATGTTCATCTTACCTAGTAATCACATTTCTCACTTCCCTGAGACGGTTTCTGACAGTTTGTGCAGAAATTCTTTGGTTATGCAAAGCGATTGTCGCTGCAGCTGTCCGGGTGGCTGGTCTCAGACGATCATGGAGGTGAACATGCTGGATGTGGAGGTCCTGGGCTGGTGT
>JAOVYU010000042.1:5832844-5842844 GCA_025674565.1 Synodontis membranacea | reverse complement strand
ACAGGGAATGTAAACCCTGAAAAACTGGATATTAAAAATGATAATACACATGAACAGATCTAAGTATGTGGTAGCCAAAGGCCTATAAAAAAAAAGAGCTCATTTGCAGTTGCAGTTGTTGTGTGTTTTTTTTTTTTATAAACATTACATAACTAGTGTTGCGTGAATTTATAGCAACATCTTTGTACTTTGCATTTCAAGCATTCCGCTCCCCAAACATGAAAACTCCTGCCTAATATGGAGAGGGTACTCGAGCTGAAACCTCATCAGAATGCGGCGCATCGTGATGCCCTTGCAGCGTACACTTCAACCATGTTGTTCAAAACATTTACTTTCATGTATTCAATTAGTGCATTCAGATGTGCCGAATAACCTTACAAGTCATGGTACATTTCATGAAAATAATGAGCGGAGCAGCTCGTCAGCACAAATATAAAGACAGGAGGACGCTTTTGTGTTCTGAGCAACAAGACAGGATTAAGGGCTGCAGTCGGAGCTCATTAATGCAATGTATGTGTATTTATTTGCAAAATATCCATACATAGCGCTTCTTATTTCAGAAAACCTCAGGACATCTGGGATCCCGTAGCTTTAATTAAACATCAGACAATTGCCAAACGTAACGCAACGCGTCCTTCGGTTTGTGCGAATCATCCGTTACATTACAGTAATAGTATTATTATAGTTCTCTAACATCTGATCATCTTTAAACTTGCCATATTTCCTATTTGATTAGCAATACCAATTAAAAATGTCTGAACCTTGTGAGGTTATATCAGACTAGTTCTATGCATTATTCCTTAATCAGATGATTAATTTGATAGATGCGTAGATACCAGTGTCTCCAAAACGACCAGAGGTCTTGGTAGTGGACTGAAACTTTTAGCTTTACAGGTATGCCCTTAATGATACAGGCATTCTTCAATGATATTTCAAAACAGAAAACCCTACTGGCAATGTTCACCTCGTTCAAAGCCATTCCGTTCTATTCCCTCTGTATGTTCAGCACACGACGTTTTCCGCTTTTCTGTACCACTTACAAAAAAAGGAGTCCGATTGTACACACTGCACCTGTCTAAGCAGCGTTAAGTGACTGGTTAGCTGCCCTGTGGGCGCGGTGCTGTGTGTACTGCACTGTGTAAAGCAGTGGGACCGCACATCAACTACTGTCAGCTTGAAAGGGCTTTCACCTTCTTTTCCCTTTCTACTCTGTCAGTCTATTGGGCTTTCGGGTAATGGGTCTTGAAGTGAGGAGGACAGAATGCCTGTATATGCATGTGTGTTTGTGTGCGTGAGCGTTGAGTGTTCTTGGAGCATTGCCAGAGCAATGATAAATGACGTATGGGGCGCCTCCATAGTTAAAGAGCTTGGCTTTGGGCTAAAACTAATTAGGCCTTTCACTTACCCAACATCAGCTACTGTACGCGGGGCTGTTTAATGTTCAAAGCCCTGATACGGATGTGTGAGTGCATCTCGCCAGGCACTGAGGGTCTTTCCCATTTCTGCGGCTTCCTCCCAGCACCAGACTGTCTGGCTGACTCAGAAACGTTATTACGCACATTCCCACCAAAGTGCTGGTCACGGCTCTCATGGATTTCCGGTAATTTTTTTTTTTTTTTTGCAGGAATATACCAGGAATTTGCAATCCTTTCCGATATTACGTAGCAGCTTCTGTCGCGGGTTTATCCAAATCCTCATCATGTGAAAAGCTACACGGTGAGTCATGCAATGGTATTAGCTTAAAAAAAAAACAACACAGGCAACAATATTTATTTTTTTTGCAGGTGTTTGGAAGAACAAGTGTTTCTTTGGTCACAGTGGGGAATCTGATGAATTGCCTGCTTTAATATTAAGACCTTTTGATATACTGTATCTGGGAGTCAAAAGACAAAACTCAACGGTAATGTTATATTCATACTAATATATACACAGCTAATTAACCTGCAATCGTTCATTTACGTAAGTGCATTTTTATTGTAAACAAATATGACATTAATACCCTTTTACATTGTATTCAAATAATGATTTTTTTTTTTTCAAGCTAATGAAGAAATTCCCAAAATAATTTCAACATTCGGAGTTGAGTTAAGACAGACGCCAAAGCTGCAAATAAAGTTATTATGTAGTTGTGTACAACTTGGAGCAAGACGCCATAAAAGTAATTGCAGTTACTCGCACTTTCCCAAAGGTCTGATATCAAAAGAAGATTAAAGCTCAGCCTCAAAATCTTCCCTCTGAGAAAGTAGACTCCACTCTGGAAGGATGAATTAGACAGATTTAGAGCTTAATTTACTTAATAATTAACACCTTTGGCTGACGAACACAAGAAAATTGCATAATTCGATGCCCTAGCCCTGCCCTTAGCGTCGCAGTGTAAGACAATTTTCAGTAAACATTAAAATCCGCATCAATTTTGATCGCACATGAGCTACAGGTGTATTGCACAGAGACCAGTTTAAAAATCATTGTACCATAGAACTGATGAATTCTCGAATGCAGGTTTGCAGGTGTTGATTTATTTTCTATTGCAGCTCTTGTAGCTTTGACAATAGTGCCGGCTTTAATTCAAATCACGTTTATATTAACGCACTTCTTCTAATTTGCTGTCATTCCTCTAGTAACAGCTTGTTCACACGGACTTGTACGGTACTGTAGATACACCACATATTCTAGAGCTTAAAAATAAACAGATTTAAAAAAAAAAAAAAAAAAAAAAAAAGTCTTGTTTTTAACACCTATGGAAGGAGTCTCCATTGTCAGCATGTTGTCATTAGGTTTTCCAACCTTCAATTTATCTATAAACCAAACGTTAAATGCAATCATAAACAGTGACAGTTAAAGAGAAATGTATTAATAAATTAAATATGGTTATTGTTATTTTTGGAGGGCGTTATGGTGGTTAGCCATGTGGCCTCATAGGGTGAAGGTTCTGGGTTCCAACCTTCCAGCTGACTGTGCCTTTCTGGGTGAAGTTTGCATGTTGCCTCCCACAATCCAAAGACCAGAAGATCAGATCAAGTGGCTGCTCTAAATTGCCCATAGAAGTGAATGTGTATGTGAATCTCCTGCAGTAGTTTGTGACCTGCACAGGGGATTGGTTCCAGCTTCCCTGTGACCCTGATGGATAAGTGGTATAGATAATGGATGGATGGATGGATGGATGGATGGATGGTTACTGTTGGGAGATTGCTGTGGTACAACAGGAATAAAACATTTGGGGTGATAAATGCATCCTATGGTTTTTCCTATAACAGGCACACCTTGTTGTGTTTACTCCTTTAATGTAGCAATAGACAGGTTAACCCTTTATCGGGCAAGAAACCATATTTGGTAACTTCAATGGACAGCTTCCAAGATGGCCTCGTAGAACCACATGGATTTGAATTCTGAATTTTGTTCCTAAATAAATTTTCCTTCAAATATATATATATATATATATATTTCTATAGTTTTATATATACACTTTTTGAGGGGAAAGATTTTTATCCTGGATTTGCGAGGAACCATATATGGTAATATATGGTAACTTTATCGACTTGATATTGATTTGTAACAAAAAATTAAAAGAAAAATTTAAATTGATTCTTCAATAACACTCTAGGGTTGAAATTGTGAATTTCCAAGTGTTTTAATGCCCTGTAAAAGGCTAAAGGTAGTGAGTACGGCAATATCAAACCTATCAGATATTTATGTTAATTATGCATAGAAAGATTAACCAGTAAAAAACATAAATCATTAAATGGTTAAGTATAACACGTAGCACATTTGTTTGCCATCTTCCATATAAAATATATCTAGATTTAACTTCAAGAAATCCATTATTACCGCCCTAGAAACCTCACTCAACTGTCACATAAACCTGCCCCAATCAGCTGGGACAGAAAACAGGATGATAGATTGCACAAATAACTCAATTTATTTAATTTGCCATCTTTTAAATGAACAGCGGTGATTTTGATGGTCTGATGATGACGTAGCCTTTGTGCTCGAAGGCATGAGGTTTGTATTATGAGCACATTTTCACTGCATTGTTATGCCCTGTGGCAAGCTGTAGGACGTTTGGTTTGCTTCCATCTTCCTGATTCCAACTTAACAACCTGTTTAATTTAGCTTGCTGTTTATTTGTGATGCGCATATAAGAAATAAAATAATTCATAAAGTGCGCACCTTCAATAATTCTATGGTATATATAATTGACTGAGCCCTTATTGAAGAGTACTCACTAGACTCAAAACAATTTCATTAGTTCCTTTTGAAAACAGAACGTAACTCTCCCCTGACATAGCTCTGTAGAGTATTACATCTCATCTTGCACATCTTTCACATAACACGCACAAACACACACAAACACACACACACTCTCTCTCTCTCTCTCTGTCTTTTTCTGTCTTGCTCTGTTTTCTGAAGGTTATTCATTGACAGGCAGCAGAGACCAGAGACCTGCCGATGCATCACTCTTTATACTGCTGAAATCCAGGGGATCGTGGTTGATGCCGGGATTTGACGTCAGCGGAGACGTCTAAAGCCTTGATGCCTTTGATTCAGCAGCCGGCAAGGCCAAATGGAAAGATTCCAGGTATAAAAAGTCATGGTGGGCGCAGGAGGCCGTCCAGATTGGACAATAAAAGCTGGCAGCTGCTGTGAGTTTGGAGTGCACTTCAGTGACCCCTTGAGGACAGCGTCCTGCTCCCTGCACATAATTACCTGAGCTTTCTTCCATGCTTGCTGTGGTGTGTGCTGTCCTCACCCTGTGTGAAACCCTTTCATCAGGAATGAGTGTGTGTCTGTCTCACATCACTCTCCTTTGTCTCAGCCTCCAAAGCAGGTGGTGGTCTGATGCCGAAGTGGACAGCTCAGATCTTGCTCTGGTATGCCGATTACGCAGACCATAGATGCAGTACATTCTTTTTGTACTGATGTATACCTTGGTGTCTACAATCATATGTGTCTATGAAATTGTCAAATTAATGATTCCCTTTCGGCGAGGATCAAATGCCTTGTTGTGAAAGCAAAACTACTTTGGCTTCATCTCTCGTCTCTCGTCTCTCTCTCTCTTTTTTTTTTCTTTTTTTTTTTTGCAACCCAATTTTATGTGAATTCAATTAGTTTAAAGCACCTTGAAGTGTGCTGAACAAAGGGCATCTCATATTGAGGATTAAGGTTCTTCAGAACAAGGCTTGTTAATATACAGTACACTAGTGCAAAGAATTGAAGAGTTTGAAATATCGCAATTTTTTGGGATTGAATTCAAAAAGGAAAACTTTCATATATTCCATATTCATTAAAGGTAAAGTCTTTCACGGTCTCACAAGTCTTTTACAGGAAAAGTATGTTCATTTATACAGTCAATACAAGGTTGCGACTCCTTTACCACGAATTACTGCACCAGGTGAGGTGATCAGCTCGTTTCACTGCTGAGGTGTTACTGAAGAGCAGGTTACTTGATAGCAGCCTTCACCTTGTCTATAGTTTTGGGCCGGGTGTTTCTCATCTTCCTCTGGCTGGCCAATTAAGCACAGTGATATCATGGACAGCAAATCACATCGGTAGCAGTTTTGTCACTGTGGGCAGGTGCTAAGTCCTGCTGGAAAAGGAAATCTTCATCTTCATAAAGCTTGTCAGCAGATGGAAGCATGGAGTGCTCTAAAATCTCCTGGTAGACGACTATATTGACTTTGGACTTGATAAAACACAGCGGACCAACACCAGCAGATGACATGACACCTCAAATCATCACAGACTGAGGAAACGTCACAGAAGACTTCATACTGTAGACTATATATATATACTGTATAGTAAAACCGGATGGGGTCAGATCCAGAGCCTATTCGGGTAGCACTATGCGTGAAGTCGGATGCCAGTCCGGCCCGAGTCACCACACATACTCTTGAAACTTTGAGTTGACAATCCGCCAAGTTTTTAGAAGGTAGGAGGAAACAGGACCAACCAAGAAGAGACACATACTGTACAAATTGTGTTTCAACACAAACAATATTCCTGTTCTGGATTAAACCAGGGTCCCCTGGAACTGTGAGAAGACAATGCGTCCCTCTGCTCCACCATGCCACACAGCCATTTCAGTATTAATCATACAAGTCGTTATTAACACTTCTCAGATGATTTACTATAAAAGTCATACATACTGTATATATATTTCATCAAATTTTTGACTCTTTAACTCATAGCCTCTTTTCACTGACACCAGCTACTAATCATTAATATCCTTAAAGCACTGACCTAATGTTCATTAATATTTATTAGCTTGGTAATAACCTGCCCCCCCCAAAAAAATCACTGCACATAGACATCTTCATGAACTCATTGCTTTGGATTTGGATGCTGTCTCAAACCTAAGTTCTCCTCATCAGAGAAACGAAGAACCTGCACCAGAGGTTTCACGTATTCTTATTGCAACACCACATAGTCTACCGCCAAAACTGCTCCCAGGCACAATACAAGCCCTTCACATGGATTGGCCCTAACAAAGATTGTAGCTCTCTTTCTCTCTCTCTCTCCATCATGTCACAGCTTGTCATGGGAACTACGATTGAATTTATTAATCGAACCAAATCTTTTACGCAACCTGTTTCAACCACTGGCCATTTTGACAGATTAAATCTAAAGCATCCAAATTATTTTCACATCATATACTCTGCAGTTACAGTTTTTTTTGCAATGAGCATTCCCAGTCTGGTCCATGTTTGTCCATTTAAGACACCACACAACAGAAATTTTGTTCATCGACACATTTTTCAGTTCATCAGTTCATCTGTCAAAGTGGGTTTTCAGCTCCTTCAGTCAAACATGGCCGATGACGTCCTGTTCACAGAGTGATACGATGATGTCATTAATGTCTTGGTTATTGGTCCAGTCTGTCTTATATGTTCTAATCAGCAGTCAGACCATGGAGCTGAGCTTTTTTCTTTTTTTTTTTTTTTTAATGAGCTTGCATTGTGTGATTGTTAGAATTGTAATTGATTTCATAAAAGCAACTCAAATAATTCCAACTGAATAAGTTCTATTCAATTGGTTCACAAGTTGAACATCATTAGTCACCGTAGTGCAAGAACTGGAAGGGTAAAGATTACCACATGCCTTTCTAGAAAGTGCACAGACAGTTTATATGTTTAGGAAGGTTATATATATATATATATATATATATCAGTGAGCAAGTACATTACTCCGAGGTACTGGAAAAAGAAGCCAGCTATGATAAGGTGGTCCACACTGTTCATCCCAAACATGGAAGGGTGTGTTCCACATCTCTTTCCCAGCAAAGAGCATTCCTCCATCATTCCTGCGTCGTGTAGGAAGCCATAACTGTCAGTTTCTACACCGACGATTTAATGAAAAGCATCCCAACCAGAATTTGCTCCATTCCTCTGTGGGTCACAGAAATAGCAGCTATTTTTATTAACAACAAAACCCCGGAGGTAGAACATGAATCAAAATGTGTCTATTTTCTGCCCGAGTGTCGGAACATTGCCCAAACACAGTCATGAAAAAAAAGTGGTGCAGTCAGAGAGGTTTTTGGAGCAATGCATAGCAGGGATTCTGGAGCACAGGAGGTGATGAGAGAGACAGGAGAGCAGTACAGACGATACAGTATGAGTATACATTCATTGTACCCAGATTTGGGAGCACCTTCTATAAGACTCAATGCTCGTACCACAGAAATCAATGCACCACTGCAAACATTATTTCAAGTCTTACTCGCTCAAACAGACTTTCGGTGAGAGTTGCTACAGGATTCATTACAGATAGATTAATATAGAGAAATTAAGGTTGCCCAGTGGAGCTTTTGTTCTTTTCTCATTTGTCCACCTTTTCTTGTGGCTTTATTTGTATGAAATCAAACAAAATTCAGCCACATTTCTAATTATTATTATTATTTTTTTTTAAAAAAGGCTCATCTTTTCATTCTCATTCTTCCTCCATGTCCTATACTCATCTTATGCATTTTTCTGTTTGTGCCACTTGTACTTTCTCCCCTTGTTTGGGCATATTCATCTATTCAGGCTTCTCTCTCTCTCTCTCTCTCTCTCTCTCTCTCTCTCTCACTCTCACACACACACACACACACATTCACTAACTCCATGTAATTCTCACCCCCAGCAGCAGAGAGGCTGACTCACCAGCTCCCTCATTAAGTCCTTGCCAAATCTCAGAGATGAAACTAAAGGGGATTGAGAGAGAGGGGGAGAGAGAGAGAGAGAGAGAGAGAGAGAGAGAGAGAGAGAGAGAGAGAGAGAGAGAGAGAGAGGTGTATCTGAGGTGCTGTTCAACAGAAGTCACAAATGTCATAAAGCTTCTACAAAAACATTACATCATAACCACAGAGAGAGAGAGAGAGAGAGAGAGATAGAACTCAGGCAGGTTTTTTATTTGTGATTTGTGTTTCTCTTTCATTCAGATGGAAAGGAGAGAACGTGGCCACTTCTGAAGTGGCTGACATTATTTCAGGGCTGGATTTTGTTGAAGATGTGAACGTGTATGGTGTCGAGGTTCCAGGTAAAAAAACACATTTAATCTCATCTTTGATATTCAGTCATATGGGATTTATTTCAAACAGTGTGTATTTGTATTAAAGGTCATGAGGGGCGTGTCGGCATGGCAGCGCTGACACTAAAGGAACTGCAAGAGTTTGACTGCAGAAAAGCTTTCAATCATGTCACCAACTTCCTGCCTGCATACGCACGGCCACGCTTCATACGCATCGTGGTACACACAGACACACAAACATTTTTCTATCTTTGTAACTAATTTTATTGACATAATGATTATTGTAGCTAATTAATGTGACTTTATATACGTAACCCGAACCTTAACCTCAGTAAATTAATTTAGATTTTATTTGATTAATAAATTACATAATTTAAAAAATTTTACATTTATATTGTGAGGACAGTTGACACTAAGTCACTCACACAAAGACATTTAGTGGCCAAACTCAGATGAGTGTAAGTAATATTATAATTAGTGTATTAATTATAGATATATATGCTGTTAACAGACATAAATTCAGGAAAGTGACTTTTATTATTATTATTATTATTATTATTATTATTATTATCGTTGTTGTCATTGTTGTTCCAGAGGACCATGGAGATGACTGGGACATTTAAACAGGTGAAAACATCTTTGATGAAGGATGGATTTGATCCTGAGAAAGTGACTCCGCCCATCTACTTCCTGCAGGAGAGCAGCAAGAGCTACATCCCCTTCACACACTCACACTACAAGGCTGTCATATCAGGGGAGATCCACTTCTAAACACACGCACACACACACAGAGATCATGCCTCTTTGCAAGCAATACTTTGCATCACTAGGACCAACCACACCTCATTCACTGGCAATGACATACAGAGAGGCCAAGCATTCTTACAAGGACTGGTACAGAGGCCACAGATACCACACCACGCTCAGACCAGTGACTGGAAAAACACATGAACAACAGGGTTCCATTGCCTTCCATACTGTAGAAATGAAGATAAATGTCCTCCACCATTTTAATTTATTAAATTTTAAGTTAAATTTGGAGCCTGAGTCTGTTCAGTAGAGATGAAAGTCAGGTACACCCACTCATTTGGTAGGCCCGCCCCTTCTCCTAGTACCAGGGTCAAATGTGCCACAGCGGCTGTTAATGACTTAATTTCATGTCTTCTTACAGTATAGAAGAATAATGTTGTAGGCTGTTGAAAAGTAGGCTATTTTGTCTTTGAAACACAAGGGGATGGGTGGGGCTTTTGGAAAAGGGGATGGGAAAAATTTAACTGCAGCCAGCCAGCAGAGGCGCTACACCTGTGGTAGCTTCCCTTTTTACGTTACATGTCGATGTTACTGTCCATGTGTTTTTACAGTCAATGGTACAGATATTTATAGAGGCCACACCTCCTTCACTAGGACAGGCACTGAGGCCACACCTCCTTCACTAGGACAGCCACTGAGGCCACACCTCTTTCACTAGGACAGGCACTGAGGCCACACCTCCTTCACT
>JAOVYU010000042.1:5781077-5792646 GCA_025674565.1 Synodontis membranacea | reverse complement strand
TGAAACCCAACGAACGCCGAGCTGGAAGTTACGGGAATAAACAGTAGCCTACTGAGTAAAAATGTTGGCGCCCTTTCTCAGAACACTTCTACATTTGTAGCTTTGCTTACACTGTTGAGGTGAGGTTATAGGCTCCAAAATTGTAGCTCGGTTATACAAAGCAGCATAGCTTCATCCAAACAAAAGTTATTTTTACAGCAATGAGATGCATATTTAAGATGATTAGCAGTCCATTCCACTACTGTTTATTATCATCTCACAATCTTTTTCCCCCCTTTTTTTTTTTCCTCGTTGACCGCTGTGGCATGCTGTGTATGTATATGTCTGTATTTGTGTATGTGTGTGAGGATGGATCTGAGACGTGCTGGGTACTGAACTGTGTTTTAGTCAGTAGGGGGAGAAATCACTCTTCTCTCCGACATTGAGCAGTTCCCTCTCTCTCTCTCTCTCTCTCTCTCTCCCTCCCCCTGTCTCTCTCTCTCTCTCTCCCTCTACATCAATAATAAATGAGGATTACGCACTTCTTCCCTCACAGTGCGCCACTCTTCTCTTTCCGCTCATCTTCCTCTCCTCAACAAGCCTTGTGCAGGACAAATTGTAGAATAGCACTCCGTGAGACACGCGAACTCTCGACACACACATGCACATATACTAACTGACAGATGCACACAGGCTAACGTAGGCCAATGCAAGCCCGAGCCACTACTAAGACTCACTGTGTGCTCTCGATGTTCTAAATTCAATCCGGCATTGACGTTTCAGTTTTAACTCGAGTGAACACAAGTGCTCTGCGGCTCTGTTCTCCTGACCTCTTGTTAACCGCGAGACATGACGCTCGCATGTCATGCGTGCGTCAGTCTTTTTATTGTCTTCCACTCTCTAATCGAGGGCTTGGCAAATCTGGCACCTGAAAATGTGCTTTGCAGTCCGATCTGTGAATTAGCAAGGTGTACCCCTATAGGCCCTCATCAGCACCTCATTGTGGGCTCAGGGAGACTAAAAAAAAAAAAAAAAAAAAAACAAGAACAGAACAAGCAAAGGAAGGGAGAAGAAACATTCGGAGCCTGAGAGTCCACTCAGAGACTGACATTCAAGCGAACAGAACTGTCCTCGGCACTTAGTCAGAGCTTTCAGTCACCCATCTGTGGCTTGAGAAATCGGAGATTAAAGAGTGGACGAGTAATGTTGGAGTGCCTCAGGCCAACTTCGAAGTCTTAATCAAAACTACAAGAGTCTGGTCTTGGACAGCTTGTTAAATGTTGCAAAATGTCCAAGCAATCTGCTTTAAGTGCTAGATGACACGGACTCGAAAACACACGGACACCTGTTACTGCGCCACGGTTACCGGCCCCACGTTTAAACCTAAATAATTGAGGCGAACCTGAAAAAGACCATTCAAACGTGTAAGTCTAATATCATTATTTGTGAAGTTTCTACAAACTTCGTGTTTTATGCAGCCGCCTGAAGGTGAGTTTGAAAACACTTAGTCCTGCCGCAGGAAGAGTGATGGTCTGTGTCATCATGCAAACCCCTGCTTAGGCCTGATTTATGGTAATAGGGCCAATTCTCCACAAATCAGGACCCTCATCCACTCCTGGGCCCGTCTCATCAGTCGCCGGCTTAGCAGCAGTTCGGTCACATTACCTCATGGTGTAATTTACTCGCGTAGCTTATCGTTTCCCCCACAAAGTTTATGGAATGAGTTACGACGTGCTTCTGGATGCAGGGGGACAGCACAAGATTAATCACTGACACTCATTCATTTGGATGTATGTTTTCATTGCCGCTTCTTGCCAAGCTGCCCTGCTCCACTTCCCAATGATAAATCTGCTCTCATGCTAGCACAGTGCTGGCAAACGTACCACCTTTGCCAAGTCGGTTCATTAGCACAGCACTCAGAAACTGTGCAAATGAGCTTCGAAATCAACAATGTAAATATTTGTAATATTTATTACATTCCTCCATCTTGTGCAATTTTGGTATGGAAAAATAATGAAAAAAAAAAAAAAGAAATATGAAGAAAAGAAATGACTGAATTCCTTTGGTGCTGATGTTTTGATAGTCATGAGTTTTACCCCTAAACTCCACGGACAAGCCGCCAGTCTCATAAGTGCATACCTTTTTTTAGTTTAATTTTAGTTATTGAATAATATGCTTAAAGAGGAATAGGTCAATATGAAACTGAGAGTTTAACGTTTGCACCACTCTTCAGGACCAGAAAATCAACAAATCACCTTTCTATCCTATGAAGCAGTATAGTAACAACAAGCAGTTGTCATTGCAGTATCTAGAAAAGGAATTTATGAAGCTACGAGGTTGATATAAGCAAGGATAGCTACTAGAGTTGGTAAGTGCGGTTTTCAACATTTAGCTATGTACCGGATTGACTTGTATTAGCAGTTTTAACATCTGGTCATTGACCAGATGTTCTTCTGCAGAGCATCTTGCAATACATGCAAATAGTCAAAGGTGCAGCAATACAAAGCGTCTAAGGGAATTTGCAAGCATTCATAACCTGAAAGACAAATGCTAGTGGTCTAGGTGGTAAGAAAAAGAGCCCGTCTCCGGAACACTGGGCACAAGGCCAGAACACACCCAGGATGGGGTACTATTTCAGGGAACCGTACAAACATATTCACATCTACGGGCAATTTAGGGTCAACCCAGCTTTTGGTAAGTGGAAGGAAACCAAAGAAATCAGGGAAAACCCACATGGAGGAAAAAAAAATAAAAATCAATAAGTATTACCGAAGGCAATTAGTGCAAAGGTGGTGCAGAGAAAGTGTGGTAATGCCACATAGAGACACATGGTTGGTTTGGAAAGAAGACTCAAGCTCATTCCACCACTTGTTCACTTGCTCATTCCATAGTAGATGAGCTAGTATGCAAAAACAGTAAGACCTTGTGCTATGAGCATGTTTAGACCTCAGAGAGGAACATGCCATGGACCCCAAGGTGAATACCAGAGTGTGTAAGTGTGTAATTCATAAGCAGGGTGCAGAGATATTGCGGTGCGGATGTCTTTGATGCCAAGGCATCACTTGCTGCAACAGGACGCCAGTGGAGTAACCACCATGACCTCCGGGGTGTCATATGAAAGAACTTTTAAAGGTTGTGAACCGGTGATCAGAAGCATTTTGAATGCTCTGTATTTGACATGTGGCGCATGAATCAAGGCCATCAAGAAGAGAGGAGGCGTAATCTAGAAAGGACTAAAGGTACATGGAAGCATTTGAGCAGATTTCAGTGGTCAAGGCTGGATCTGGCGGGCCATGTAATGTGATCCGAGAAGATAGTCCTCCACCTGAAAATGATAGCGCAATTCTTAGATGTGTATGCTGGGCCAACTGTAAAGTGTTGATAGTCCATCAGAGGGAATTCTTCACCAGTGGGTGCATCAGGACAGTTTTGTCAAGGTTGCATTTTACAGTAGGTGATGAGTCCTCATCCAAGAAGAGATGTCAGACAGGCATTCTGATATCTTTTGAGCAATATGGGAGTTGGATAACGGAAAACATACGTGAAGTTGTGTGTCATCAGTATAGCAGTCATAAGAGAACCCATGAGACCTGACCACTGAGCCTAGCGATTTAATATAAAGGGAAAGCAAGAGCAGGCCATGAACTACGCCGTGAGGGACTCTAACAGTAAGTCTGTGCGATAAAATATTTTTTTTTAAAAAATGAGCCCCTCTACGTTACACGTTATTATCAATCCTGTAAATATGATGATAACCTGGAACTCTTGGCTACTTGTAACTCTACCACTCAGTTACAAGGTTCTACATAGAACCTCTAAGCGTTCTCCCAGACAGACAGCCAAAGAAATGTTAAGGATTCCAAAGTGAATCTCCCGAAACATAGTATACTGTATACTTACAATAAATGCACATATACAGTAGATAACAATGGTCCTTTGTTAGATTGTAGAGTTTTTTTCCTCTTTGGAAACGAGATGCAATAACTAAATGATTACTAAAATGAATCAAACCTACAATATTCAACGCTTTTAAGGATTCTTCGGACATTTAAGATCTCGTCGGGTTTCTAAAATGCTTCTGCTTGACAAAATAACTCAGTTTTACGATAATACATAGAACCTTCATGGGTCCCTGAACTGCGCAGATACTTAAGTGTTCTGGATTTAACCTGTCATCCCAAGAACATAAGTATGTGATGTATGCATATGGATAAAAAGAAATAAAAAAGAAAAAAAAGAAAAAAAAGAAAGAAAGAAAGAAAGAAAGAAAGTCAAGGTTTCTTGGACTTTCAAAAACAAGAAGTCAGTCGAAGGGTTCTACATATGCTCACGATCCAGGTGTTGATTTTTCCTGGCCTCGCAGTTGTGTCTGATTCCTGGGAGTGGATCCCAATGAGTTTTTCTGCTGTAGCCTAAGAGCCTCAAGGATTGGTTTATTGTTCATTCTAAGATGCTTTTCTGCTCACCACGGTTGTACGGAGTGGTTGTTTCTGCCAACAGAACTGGATTGGATGATTGGGGTTTTTTTTGTTCTTTTTTGCACCATTGTGTTTAAACTATTAGAAGCTGCTGTGTGTGAAAATCCCAAGAGATCATCAGTTTCTGAAATACTCACACCAGTTATCTGGCACCAGTAACCATGCCACTGTCATCTCAAAGCCACAGACATGACAAGTCCTGTATCTGTATGAATTTATGCATTGCGCTGCTGATTGAATAATTGTACAAATGCCCAGGTGTCCAGTTGTTCCTATTAAAGTATATGGTGCGTGCAGAAGTCTGAATGGCTATATAAATTTTTTTTTTAATTGACACCCATATTGACATAGATGCAATTCTAGCTATCAAAAGCTTAGGTTTATTTGGATGCTACCTTCTGTAATGCAAGTAAGCTCACAGCAGGGTCATACCTTACTTTCGTACTCATAAATTACCAATGAACGCATGGATGTAGAACTGATCGACTAGTTATGCATACAATTGTATAACGTGGCATGTCTGATATTTCTTTGTTACACAATATGCTTTAATTGTTCAAGACAATGATGAAACATTTTTATCTCGCTCCCTCCCTCTCTCTCTCTCTCCCTCTCCTTGTCTTTGTTTGGACTTTGGAAGTGGGAGGAATGTGATTCTGCGGCTACTCGTCTGCCTTCACACATCTCGAACATTCTGTCCACCCCGTCTCCACTCATCTCATCTTCTCCAACTCATGCGAGGAGCGGGAATGTGTTAATATGATCAGAAGTCCATGTGTGAATAATGAAGTGAAGGATTCGAGGAGACACACTTCATCATCCCTAAATAGCTCGGCTATAATAGGAGCCGGTGACTCAGAAGCTATGTGTGTTATGTCAGCTATTTTTCTGCCTCTTGACATCGCTATAGGCAGAGGGCTGCACCCCGATTTTGGCATGTGGGTAATTGCGATGGAACTATATTTAGAAAGTGGGGTGTGTATCATGTGTAGCATCCCCTCCTCTTTTCTCCCACTTATATAATTATGAGAAAAACACATGCAAATGGCCTCATAGTCTGTTTGAAGTTAGTCAGAGTGAATGTGTGATTTATCAATTGATTCCCCCCCCCCACACTCCTCCTCAGCTATGAATAACCGTCGTAAATTATTGATGTGCTGACGTTAGTGATCCATTTGAATGTTGTATGTGATGCAGACCTCTTTCTTCAGGCTGGCTGGCTCCTTTCTCCATCTTTTTTCACCATCCTTCCTTCACAGTTCTTTTCTATGCTCTCTCTCTCTCTCTCACTCTCTCTCTCTCTCTCTCTCTCTCTCATACACACACACGAATAGGTTAAATGTGCAAACAAATACATGGAGACAGAACAACACAGGATGAAGGATATATGGAGAAAAAGCGAGACAGAAGGGCATTAATGGAGCTCTGATGTCACAGTTGGCATGCAGAGGTGTGTCGGCCAATCAGAGCGCAGCACCTGAATGTTGGGAGGGGCACAAAGGTCCATTCACAAAGCCAGCAGCAGCCCAAATAAAGCAGTGAGGTAGGAGCAGAATTCCCTCTGCTGCAGTCTCTTCCAAAACAGCACACAGCCAACGCTCACATAAACACTTACAGCCGTGTCGCTACTGCTTAACGCTCGCATCTCGGGCTCCTTCAGTATCATATATCTCCTGCAAGAGTGGGGTTATTTTTGGATGCAAATTGCAAAACACCTCATGCCTATACACTATAAATGATATCAATGATACCTGATTTTATCCCCGATCGTGGCAATGAAAAAACAGGAAAACAACTTGCACAGGATTTGAATGCAGATATCGGGAAGGGGCATATGCATGTTCTTTTTTTTTTAATTATTTTTTATTTATATACATACACGTGCAGTTTTGTGTTTTCATTAAGACTCACGATGCACTTATAAAGGTCACATTTTTTGGCTCCTGCAAACACAACAACTTAAGTTTAGTTTGGAACGGAAATAAAGTCTGGGAGCTGAATTTAGCATCGGGCTTTGTTACAGAGGACTGACGTAGCCAGCTGTTGCTGTGTCGTCACAATCGGGTCAGGTGAAAGGAGGAGAGATTTGTAGTTTGCAAGCAACAACCTTGCTGAAAAAAAGAAAAAAAAAAAAGAAGAAGAAGTAAAAAAAAAAAAAAAGAACTGCCTGGCACTGACTGTTCCCCATTTTCTCTCCTCAGCTTGATACACACACACCCCAAACTATTCCAGGCTCTAAGTTGCCACCAAAGTTATATTTAACTGAATGAAAATAGCAGGCTAGTTGAAAATTGAGTGTGTATTGCGTAGGTTGTGTCTCAGATAAGCTCAGTGAAGATGCACACTCTCTTTTTATAGGCAGTGGGGAACATATGTGTCAGATTCTTTTTCTGGTAACTGAATGGAGCCTGGCTACTTCCTGCCCCCCCCCCCCCACCTTTTTTTCTTAAAAAGATGAATGAATGTGTGTGTGTGTGTGTGTGTGTGTGTGTGTGTGTGTGTGTGTGTGTGTGTGTGTGTGTGTGTGTGTGTCTCATGAACTAAATTACAGTATGCCAATATGATCCACAATAAGTTTAGAGAATTCTTTAAAGAATTCTTCAACTGCTGTGCGACTTCAGAGTTTGTTTATCTCAAAGGAGCACTAAGGGCCAGAGTGGGTCATGGATACTAAAAGAAGAGAAGAAGAACAGGACAGAGAAAGAGAGAGAGAGAGAGAGAGAGAGAGAGAGAGAGAGAGTGCGGTTTCTTCAGGAGCCAGACTGAAAAGGTGACGAATATCAAGTCTGTCAGCACGCCGCAGCCACTGACATACGGCCAATAGTGCCCGTCTGAATAATTGATCAGGTGAAACGTTAGGCGGAGATGTTGCATGGTCAGCTCTCTTCACTGCAGGTGAGGGAGGGCGAGAGAGAGAGAGAGAGAGAGAGAGAGAGAGAGAGAGATTTTTCCACCTCTTCAAACCCAATACACTGAGAATATGCCATCTAAATGTATTAGATTTCAGCACATTGCCTATGGATTTTAAGCAACAGAAGCAAGACAAGATCTCCAATAAAAAAATATCTCATTATCTCATTATTGAGAAACGTACAGTAGAATTCCCACATAAAGAGAATATTTCCCAAATAATGTTTGTCGACTTACATACAGGTTCTACAGTACCATGGTCCAAACTATTACTTTTTTATACTAATATCATTATCCATTTCTTTATTTATTCCTATTCAAGAAGCCCTTTATCCTGGTCAGGATTCTGCTGGATCTGGAGTCTATCCCAGGAATACTGGGCATGAGATTTTAAAGAATGCAATCTGGATAGAATGCCAGTCTATTACAGAGCTCCATGAACACAAACGTTCACACACTCATTCACATTCAATTTAGCAAAGCCAATCAATCATCTATGGCATGATTTTGGGACATGAGAGGAAACCAGCTAACCCAGAGAAAACCCACACAGACATGGGGAGAACAGAAGAGACACTATGCAAACAGTAGGTCAAGCTTTACCAGGAACCTTGGAGCAATGCTACCTGTTACTCCACCATGCTGCCATATTATTATTATTGTTATTATTATTATTATTATTATAAAGTTAAGCACTGTAACTGCGGGATACTGTAACTGTGGGGCCAATCACCGTAAGTACACATAAAACCACTTAGTAAATTTCGTTTTTTAATTTAGCACCTTGATAGAGAACAGTCCAAAGTATTCAGTCGCCAAATCTGGAGTCAATCCATCCATCCCTGTGGCAAAACCATCAGGCCAAATTTCATGGTACATTTTGGCTTATTACGTTTGAACCTTTTGTTCTAGGTCTGAGATCTTTTTTTTTTCCCTGAATCCCTGGGTCCCGATTAGAACGGTGTTAAAGTCTACTGTATTGGAGTTTTCCACCATTTCTAATTTCTCAAAAACCTTCTTATGCAAACTCATCTTAGGTGGTTGATCATATCCCAATCAAATTTGGTGTGTGTCATCCTCAAACAGCTGGGACCAAAATATGTGAATATATTTACGCTTAACCAAACAATATCACTGCAGTTGTCTAATAAATTTGATGGTGAAGCCACCAAACAGGAAGCGAGGTCATATCTCAGCAACGCTTTGATGTACCAAAACCACATTTATGTTATGGACTTAGGACCCAATTCTGAGGAAGCCCAAAAATTGCCTAATTGTACCACTAGGGGTGCTGCACCCCAGGTCTCCTCACCCATCACCAGTTCCTGACCTCACTAATGATCTTGTGGCTGAATGACCACACATCACAACAGCTATACCCCAAAATCTAGTGGAAAGCCTTCCCAGAACAATGCAGGTTATTATAACAGAAAATTGAGAGAACTTGGAATGGCACGCTCAACAAAAAAAAAAAACACATGTGAACGGCCAATTGTCCGCACACCTTTGTCCACAAAATAGTGTAAATGGACATTAGTTGTTAGAGCACTCTATAGCACCTTTATACATATATACACTAAAGGTACAGATGGCAACAGCCCAAAAGGGTTGGATGGTAAATGCAACCCACAGCATTGAATACATTGTCTTGTATGGCATCTGTTATGACAGAGGTCACAAAGCACAAGGGCTTTACCCATTGATGCCTATGTATAATCGCTGATGGTCTCAACAGATAAAATATTTCACCCAGGTGTGTGATGCCAAACTGCTCACACTTCAGACCTCCTGCCAAAGAGGCCCTGGATACAAGGGCATGGATCGTGGAATCATCTAGACACCTTGGTCAAGCAGACCATTCACATAATATCTTAAGGACACAGTTCCATATTCTAGCACCTACAGAGGACCTTCCTGCCTCCTAGTTTTAGGCCACACTCCTGCCTCCTAGTTTGAGGCCACACCCTCAGACTCCTGGTAGACTTTGTCGGGAGTTCTGTGCATGCAAAAAGAAGGAAGGAAGGTATGTCTAATGCTAAATTAATTTATTCTGAGCTTTCGATTGTCTTATTAAATGGGTCAGGGGAAAAAACAATGAACTCAATCTATGAAATATATGAAACATATGCATTTAAATATGTAATTTTGCCACTTCCTCTATTACGATTTATGATTTAAGACTGTAAACCTCAGACGTAGCATGCATGGCAAATTTCCAATTCCATAAGACAATAAATAATACGAAAGATACAGAACCTGAATCTGAAAATAACCATACCAGTCGATAGTTCCGAATGCTAACAAAGATCGAGCTACAACCTGAGTGGTGTACAATTGTACCCTTTGTGAAGTGTGGTGTTGATTATCGGGGCTAAAAATCTCTACAGGCAGCCAGATTTCTTATAATCGCAATCATGCCATCTGAGTCTCCCAGGTAATCATGTGAAATTTACCGCAGGCTACACAGAAAACACGACATAGGCTTCTGATTTAACACAGCATGTCTTCTCCACTGCGACCATAAATTACTCTCATAAACCATCATGCAGTGGAGGATTTAAATAGGAAAAAAATAAAAAATAAAGCAAAAGCGGGGTCTTGTGTACATCTACAAGCACCACTTAATTTTTAGAACATACCTGGATACTGTTTTCAACAGCGCTGTTGTGTTAAGAAGAGAGTTTGCAGAGATAACTGCTCCACCCAAATGACTACGATCAGTATTACTGCACCCAGTAGAAGCAAAGCTCCAGCTGCCTCTTCAAAACAGAAATATGTAACACATTTCAGTAATTATTTGTCTTAAAAAAATGATCCATTCAACAATAAGTTCAGCAATTATTCCTACAGTAGATTAACAGGTCGTGCTCCTGTTTGTGCTTATGTATGAAAGCAATCCATTTACCTGAGGTTCTTTTCTCACTAGCATTTTTTTTAGGCCATTTGCTCTGAGAGTTAAAGACAGTGAAGCTGTTTTGAAGCCCAGGTGAGGTCCAGTGGTCTCTGGAAACAGTGGTCTGGAGCTCACGTCAACCAAGGTGGTGCAGCCCACACCATACGTATAAACCGCGCATCCTTCGGTGCCGCATACCGAATAACACTTAATGCAATTTGATTCGACTGGATTTGATTCGATTAGATTTATATAGAGGTTTTAACAATGGACGCTGGCATGAAGCAGCTTTACAGATATCAGATTTAAATTTATCCCTAATGAGCAAACAAGAGGCGACAAGGAACCAGATTCAAAAGGGAATCCATCCTCCGTCTGTGGTTATAAATCATTTCTTCTCTATAGCTGTATATCGCTCGTGTATAAGAGTCGTTAATGTTATAACACCTTAATGAAACAGTTATATATATTTTCTCCAACTCACAAGTACACTTTGATAAACTTGACTATTTTACAATTTGTAAGACTTCATGAATAGAGATGAGATTGGTTCTGATGTTCTGCATTTCATGTTATTGTTACTGTCTATCAGAATACATCCATTAATGAACTATGCCGTTTGTCTGTTAAGGGACACGGGGAAGCTGGAGCCAATCCCAGCTGACTTTGGGTGAGAGACAAGGTTACTCAGTCTCAGGTCTAACACAGTGACAAACAACCTTTCACTCATATGGGCAAATTAGAGTAGCCAGTTGATCTAATCTGCATGTCCTTGGGCTGTAGGAGGAAACCAGAGCACTCAGAGGAAGGAAAGGCCCGAGATGACCAACAGGTCAGACCTTTTTGCAGAATCAAAATCAGTACAATATACCACAGTAACAGTCGTCATGAAGTTGGAACATGAGCCGACCTGTTTATGACAACTGACATCTGGACTACATTGGAATAACAGTCTTTGTTTTTATTTTAGTGTGATGTAGCTCTATGAACCGTCAAGCAAATGTCACCAAAGTGTTAGCAAGTATTCCAGCTCAGAAAGAAACACACTGTTAAAATTTTTATGCATTGTATGTACTTGGTAGTGCCTATCCTTCTTTCCTGGCAGAATGAATGGGTTTGGTGTAAAAGGCTCCCACAGTATGAGAAGCTCTATTGAGCTCTGTGTCTTATCTTAATGGCCTGGTCATTTTGCTAAGGGATTTCTCATCCCACCTTTAACAGATAAGAGGTCCTAAAGCCCCACTTCACCTCTCTCTAAGATAAGAGCTCCAAAAGCCCCACACACTCCCCCGTGAAGAAATTCATATAT
>JAOVYU010000042.1:5704652-5716393 GCA_025674565.1 Synodontis membranacea | reverse complement strand
TATATCCTGTGCATTTATATACGTAGTGTGTACATTGAGACAATGTGTGGAAATCCCTTGGGTTTTTGTTACTATTAACAAAACAAACTGCAAAAGGAACATCGTTAGATTGGTTTAGACAACATTGGCTTTTTCAGGCTAGTTTTCTGGGCCCACTGTTCAAGTTTCTATTTCTGATCAGTAGGATCACAGTAGGTCGATGGCTAATTACTACTGTAATGGGTTTCTGCTAAGACTTTAAGATACTTTAAACTAATTCTGAAAAAAAAATCTTTCAGTATCTTTCTTAGTTTTTGATTTACGGCTTGCTGAAAGTGAACACAAACCACGCATAGTTAACATGGACACCCCTCCACCCTCTTTACAGGCCCAGAGTCTTTGAAGGGGAAAAAAGATATCGAGCTGGAACCAACGGTAATCTTCACTCGGCACCACGGAAATATCACAAAATGAAGACGTTTCGAGACCATTAAGTTGGGACCTCCCACAATTCTTGGCGATTTCATATGGAGTGACCTATCTGGCGAGGCTTTAAGCTATATTTTGGAACGTGGCTGTGAGGCTTTGTGGCCATTCAGCCACAAGAAAATCAGGTATTGAAGAAGGCCTGGCATGCAATTGGTGTTCCATTTTATCCCGGAAGGTGTTCAATGGGGTTGAGGTCAGGGCTCTGTGCAGGCCACTCGAGTTCTTCCACAACAGCCTTGGTAAATCGTGTCTTTATGAACCTCACATTGCACACAGGCCCTTAGTTCCAGTGAAGGGGATTCTTAAAGTAAAAGTACAGAAATACATTCTAGACAACTGTGCATTTCAAACTGGTCCCCCACGGCAACAGTTTGGGGAAGACCCATATATCCACATCCACATCGTTTTGGTAATGTTGTGTAGGACACAAGATGCCACCATGCCTCTGAGGTTGGTAGCTGGTAGCTTGAAGAAAGTTCCTTGGTTAGAATGTCAGTTTCAGGTGAGTCTCGGAGCTCAGATATCAGCATCTCAAAAAAGTAGGACTGGTGCATCCTTAAAAAATGATAAGCTATATATGAAATCTACAAAATTGCAAAATGTGCAATATTCATTATACTAATAATAATCATCGTCATCATAATAATTATACAGCCCTTTAACTCACATTGTTGCCTACCAGTTGCCTGAATTTCAAGCACTGACAATTGATTGAAAGGTGTCACAGGCAAAGGCAGTGACGCAAACTCAATGTTTAGCGTCTTTATTGACTATTGGTTTTAATTGATCTGTGAGTTCATTTTGAATTTGATTTAGTCAGTTCCACTCTGGTAAAGTGGAACGAGCCACTGAGTTCCCTGGGTTACTTCTGTCCAAGTTTTCACACTCAAACAAAACCGAATAAGAACTCCTGAACTGAAATGTTCTTCAAAAACGAAACGCGAAATAATGCCTTACGATGGTTATAAGTTCAGAGTTTCATCACTTGACACGGCTTAGTCATACGTTGCGATATCTGAAATGTGGGTCTGCTTCAGAGATGCATGTCACTCTGATCTTTCAACTGATCTGAAATGTGACGACTAGCTCGGCGCTGTGGACACCAGTGTGAAAAGCTCACTCTAAAAGGTTACAAACTGCATTTGTGCATTTACCCGTTTTATCGCTTTTTCTCTCTCGCACTCAGACGCTCCAGACACGCTGTCCTCTTTTCTCCTCCGAAAAGTCAATGCATGAGTCATGGTCTCTCCTGCTGAAAAAGCTTTGGTGGGCTTTCAGAGACACTCCTGTATGCGCTCGCACTACCTGTAAGCCTCATACTGCATAGACGCTTCAGCAAATAGAAGGAACAATGAAAAGTCAAATCCCTGCGGAGGAACAAATATTTACAATAGGCTTGATTGCTCTGTAGACCCCTGATGTCTCGCTCAGGTAAACCTGGACTTCGGGAGTTGATCAAATAAGCGATTATCATTTCAGAATTGGTGATGTGTCTAGAGCCGAGGCCTTCAACTGAGGTCCTGGTCAGGTTGTGCAGATCTGATTACGTAGTTGCTGACACGCTGAGGGTAACGCATGGGAACAAATTGTCCCAAGTATGCTGCTATCATGACTGCTTTGCATCACGTTTTGCATAACTTGGCAACAGCGGCACCAAGAGAATCCTGTTCCTGTCCCAATCATAACATTTGTCTCGGGTGATCCAAATACAGATGGACGGCACTTAGTACAAGTGTACGTGGGTCAAATGTGTCTTGGAGACACACTGTGATCAGATGAATCAAACCATTTTCAGGGGTGGTCATGCATATGGTCACATAACATTTGTAGTGCGAACACTAATGTGTCCTGATGCATTGCCAGTAATCGGGGCAGAGTACAAGAACAAAGCTACAAACAAAGCTACAAACATTTCTACCTTAAAAAGACCGTGAAAGTAAAAGGCGTCATCTACTTTACTCAAATAGCATGGACATATATCCTGAATAAATCTACTCGAGTATGATTTAAAAAAAAAAAAAAAAAAAACTAATAAATAAAATCCACAGTAGTCCGTCACTTTAAGGACATGACTTCTGACTTCTGCCTTCTACTGATATCTGAGTATCCTTAAATGTTAACGAATGAATATCGGATTAACTGCTAAGAGAGGGGATAGGGGGTGAAAAGTCAATCGAGTGTTATTTTCCCACTGCAATTATACTTTCCTTCTGCTGATGGCCTACGAGTTTACGTTTGACATGTAATAGCGGAAAACAATGCACAGAAAAGGTTATACTTCATGTCGGCTTTAGCCTTTATTGTCAATATTGATATTGCAGAATACCGTGTACAACACTGTTGTAGTTTTCCTATAATATACTGCACCAACACCTTGGAGACCACCATGTTGTTCTACTGTACATCTGTATTTGGACGGAATGTCAATAAAGCTTCCTCTATCTTCCTTCCTTATCATGTTGGGTAACGAGCTAGTCGAATAAACATCCTGGAAATAAAAAAAAAACCCAACTGCTTACAGATGTCTAAAATTTAGGTGTGTGATTTTCTCACACAGTGAATGTCCCAGTTTGTTGGACATTGGGCAATTTGTCGGGTAGTTATATGGGGTAGCCAAACAAACTTGATTCTAATAAGTCTTTAAATGCAATTTTTTGTTTTTCTTCCCTTTTCACATCCGTGTCTGGTGTCACTTAAAATTCAAACTTCATGAGAGCTTGAAGTGCCAGAGTGGCACAAGTTTCATATCTGACCAACTGAGTGCACGTCTCCGACCTGAATACCACAACAGTGCTGCTCTATGCACAAATGACATCGTGGATGCGGATTTAGATTCCTAACGAACAAGCCGGAAGCAGCAAGGGCAAGGAAAAACTCCCTGAGACGACATGAGGAATTGACCTTGTGACGAACCAGACAAATAACGGAACCCATCATCATCTGGGTGACACCGGATAGTGGACTGACAGTACAATAGACTGGTATCATGCTTTGACTTGAATGACGTGGCTTCTTATTTTATTTTTTTAACTTTCTTTTCGTCTTCATGCAGACGTAGACCATAATGAATAAGCAAAGAAAAACTCTGTTATTGGAAACAGAAAAAGTTCTTAACCGGGTATTCAAATGTCTGTGTACAGCATTAATAATCACGGGAAGTGCACTCGGGACCCATGAAAGTACCTGGTGTAAATAAATAACTATCCATCAGATCAGAACTCCCAAGACGGATGTTGACATTTTGTCTGTTTCAATGTACCGTCTAAATGAGGAATGTGAAAACGTTCTTACAAGATTACAGTATTATTATTACAGTCTTGAGCACTTGTAGATATTCAGAGGTCCAATATTAGTATGACAGTAAATCGTGAATGGAGAAACGTCTACTCTTAAATCTGTAATAAGCACAATCAAGTAGTATTTTCCCCATTTTTTTTAATGAAAGTGTTGGTGACTTTTCTGCATATCTCTTAATTCTCATTCACTTTGTATACTAGAAAGGAACAGCCAGTGGGACGGTCTAAATCATCCTTTTCATCACTGAAAGCTCTTGTATCAAACACCTGATATGATAGCCATCTCCCGGTCGTTATTTCTTCTCACGTTCAATCCGCTGATACATTCTAATAACTGCTAACTTCTCTTGTAACAGAGAGGCTGCTGTTCAGAGAAAACAATCAAGAGCTACAAAGCTATCTTTGCACTCGCTCGCAATCATACGGCAATTAACTTCCGAGATGGGCGAAATCCTTCCAGGCAGCCGGCGCGGGCCGAGAGTTCCCCTCCGAAGACAGCATAATTAGTCGCTCCTAATGGATATGTGTCCTTATGTTGTTGTGTACACACTGCAGTTACACTGCGACGGGTGTCATGAGGCATGAGTTTTAATTAAAGTGCAGTCAAAGAGCACGAGTACTTATTTCTGGGAGACGATCTGAAGTGAGAGCGCTAACGCGTGTATGAGCTTTAGCTGCATACGCTTATGCATGTGCGAGTTGTTCCCTGTCTTATTCACAACAAATATCTGAGGACGTTCAATTCTTGGCAATTGAAAGCCAGAGGATACAGCCCTCAGAAGCTGTGTGATAGATGTTCCTCATTTCGTTTCCTTGATCCTTGCTCCAGTTTTCTCTCGTCTCTGGAATAAACCGACTTCGGAGCCGACTGATGCAATAAACATACGTGCTGTTCATTATGCCTCCCTACGTGAGGTCAGACTGCCCTTATTGCACAGTGTCCATAGCAACCATGAAACCGTCACATCCCTTGCCTTGCTTCATCATGACCTCTTATTTCAGCAGAAAGCAGACAGAAAAGTATATTCAGACTTTTTTTTTTTTTAAAAAAAATGTAAATATATTTACAATTTTTTGAGTTTTAAACAAAACATTTCCAGTTTTTCATGAAGACAGATGAGTAGAGTCTCAAGTCATTCACCAAAACGAAAACACTGAACATCATTCTGGCATATAAATAAAAATAAGCAAAAATAAATGTCTTCTAATCATAATATTTTTGCTTTTAAAAATGTAAAATGTCATTTTATTATAAAAAGTAAAAAAAAAAAAAACAACAAAAAAAATTATATAGCATTAAAAAAAAAAGCTTTTTAAATAAGCTTTTAATTATATTGAGAAAAAAAGAACAAATATTGTCAATACTGCAGAAAAGACAATATCACAATGATGATATATCATATATATCATATCATATCATACAATATATGGATCTGGATGAATAAATGGATGGATGAATATTATTTTCTGAATTCTGCACAGTGCTCATTAACAGTCTAATAATGATGCTTTGCCAACAGGAAATGTCAAATAATCTGTGAAACATCTACAAAAGAGTGAACAGATTAAATTAGAACTGGCTGTGAACGCCAGCCTCGGGTTGGTAGGAAAGATTTCCTAGCAGTCTTCCTCTACCTGCTTTTCAATAATACAGTTTCTGCCTCTGCCGTCTGTGCTTGAATGCCACAAGCTTATTGTCCAATACGATGACTCACTTAAGGGCTGTTGATTCGAGTGTCATTACACATCAGAAATACATCAAAATAAACGTCTTTGCACTATGGAAAAATAGAAGAGATGACGCACATCCAGGTTGACGGATGTTGAATCTTTTCGCTTTAGACACCAAAAAATATGACTTTGGCCTCTTCCACCATCTTACACATTGCTACACTGCTACAGTAAAGTTTGTTTTGGTTTTTTTTTTTCCTTTTAGCAACTAGATGTTAAGAAGCATGGGGATCGATAGTGACGTCGGTGGGGAAGTGTGCGCGCATGTGTGTGGTGTTTGTGCATGTGTGTGTGCAAGCTGGTTGAGGAGGTGATCGATGACAGGCTGAGTCTCCCTCTCGTGTCTGAGACTCAGGCAGCAGATGGGGAGGGAGAGTGGGCCAGCATGATGAGTCACAACCAGTGCCATCAGCACGCCTGACGCGCCATTCAGTACCACAGAAGAATATGAATGTACGAGAAAAAGGATAAATAAGAAAACGATAACGCAAACAGGGGAAACTGCATGCTTGGACGAAATCCTCAGTTGTTAGAACGGCAAAACGGCATTTCTTTTTATACACTTAGCAGACGCTTTCATCCAAATTCGACTTACAATTGGGTTGAGCTGATCGGGGGTTCAGGGTCTGGCTCGGGGATCTAACATTGGCAGCTACAGGATTTGGACTCCTAACCTTCCAATCAATATCCCAGAGCATTAACATCTGAAGCCTTACTGCGGGAACCAGTCTGGCTATGTTTGCATTACAAGCTTCTTTGCACAACCTCAAATGTTTGCTCAGTTTGGAAATGTCAATCTTTGACGGTTTACATTCATAATGGCATGTTGCCCATACCCCCCCCCCCCAAATTTCCCACAAGCACATGCTGATATCCTTGGAAATTCAACCACTTCCCACTTTCAGGAGGTCCCTTCCCTTCCAGTTCTGCTTCAAATATCATAAAATCATCAAATATCTAGTAAATCACTGCTGTGCCACCTTGCTGACACTTATCAGATACGCATCCTATCTCCTGAAAAGATTGGATTTTTGCGACCGCACATGATTTTAAGTCCAAAAGTCAGATTTATGCCACTTTATAAGACGAACGTGGTCAGCTTTATAATGTGAACATGGCCTTTTATGCATGGAAAAATGGACCAAATTAAGGAAAGAGGACCAACAAAGAAGTTTTCAGTGTGAGCAATAGTCTGTTTTACCTAATAATTAGATTAATATAATTAGTACACAAATGATAGATATTCCATTTCATTGTTTCATACAATGGTTATTCCACATACATCCTACACACATTCAACCACTCGTTCCTGAGATATCATCATGAGGAGAATCTCAGACAAATGGACAGACGGACAGAGAGCAGGATGGATGGATCTTCAGGAAATTCATTAATTTTCTTCCTGTTTTAATGAAATTGCTTTTTTTTTTTTTTTGGCTGGAATCAATCAAAATTTCTTCAACATATGTCTACCCAAGTCTTCTGTGATCTCTATGTGATCTTGGATGAGATGGACCAGAAGCTTCCAGCTGGATGCAGTTAGGTTCAATCTGTGCAGTCTAGTTCTTTGCGACGGGATGGAAACACCAAAAAGGTTTTTCCTCGACTCTAATGATGCCTCAACTGGTATACTTCAAAATTTGAGGAAAGGGATACATTTCAACAAGTCAAAAGGTAGCGAGGCCTTGGAGACCAATTATGGTTTTGGGTTTGTTTGTGTTTTGCTTGTTTGCTGTTCTGTAGCGGATCTTTTAATTACCCACTAGCGTCAACCCGTCATCTCCATTATGAATAAGTGCAAAGCAAAGTGAAGGAAGGCTGGGAACCTGAGAGACGGCATAAATTCTACCCATGGCTCCCTAGCCCAGTTCAATTACAGCTCGAGGTCTAAAATGTCACTGGGGCACATTTGAAAAGATCTGCTTACACTTGCATCACCTGGGCAAGCCATACCTGAGCTTCTCAGCATGACTAGGCACTCTTCCATCTACCACTGTTCCACTGGAGTAATCCGCAGGCTAGGGCAAATCCTTTCGCCCCTGTGCCTGTGTAATGTTCTGCAAATACCACTTTTACTCTTTCAATTGCCCAAACTGTAAGTAAACGGTACAGCGCTTACCATTCAAACCAGTGAGATTAAACAAAGAAGAATAAAGGTTGGTGAGAAATGAAGTTCTGCAGTGTTGTATCAAACCGAAATACCCTCCGACACAACCTCGAGATGTCGGAAACAGTTTGTACTGTTTTTCAACCCATGGTGACAGATATGGCAACATCGCAGCGTCAAACGCAACTACCTGTGCCTACTTCACTATTGAACGTACCCAAAACAGCAACTCGGTTTCATGGGAGTGCCTTTTGAAGTAAGGTTGGGATCGACTTACTTTATAAAACCAGATTCCCATAGTGTTTCTCCTGCTTATTAGTTTGAGGTTTTGTTTTTTTTTTTTTTTTGCACTAAACATATTAAAAAAATGAACACCTCCTGAAACACCCTAAGGCAGCATTGTTAAAAACCCATGCGGCCCCTTTAAGAAACCTCCTTTCTCTACTGGCAGAGATGGACGTAACAACTCCCTGAAGGATTTGGCTATAATGGGCTTGGCATTTGCAATGGTGATTTACACTGAAGTCGAAGTGAGTCATCTGCATTGATATTTCATGCTGAGCGGCATCGGGAGCTGCGCTTCCCGGGTCCACCAGGACCGATGTGGCTCAGGAAAGGCAGGGGGGAAAAGGTGAGCAAAAGGCAGAGGGAGAAAAATTCCGCCATGCCCTTGTGCTCTCAGGAAACAGAAAACTGGGAAGCCACTGGTCTTAGTCAGGGACACGTATCTTTTTTGATGACAAACTGTTAGTCATCAAGAGAAAGAGAAGGTTTATATGAAATTGGAATTCGGCAAAGCGAACGGCGCTGTGCTGTGATCCAAGCCTCTTGACGCTCGTGGAAGGGATGAGGAACTGTGGCCTTTTCAGGTTGTAGTTACTGCCTTTACCAGCAGAGGGAACAGGAGAGTTAGGAGTGGCTCTCTGTGACCAGGCGACGTGAACTCTAGACATGAAAAGCCTCCATGTACCAGCTTGACCTCGTTGTTGCTCTACAGCTTAGGACAAAATGGCAAAAGTTAAAGAAAAAGAAAGCAATGCCAAAAAAACAAACCCTGAGCCAATGGCCAAGATACTGAAGCTTGCGATAGGGTAGAATCCGTCATTAGTGCTGGGGCCATAGACCAGACCTTTTGACAGACAGACAGACACGCACAGAGCGAGGGGGGGAGAGGGAGAGAGAGAGAGAGAGAGAGAGAGAGAGAGCAATGTTTTAATCCTCTCGTCTCTCATTTGCACACAGCGATAAGCGAAGGAGGTAGGGAACATGATAGACAGTACTTCTACCTGTGGCTCTCTTGTCCAGTTCAGTTACAGTGTGGGGGTCTAAAATGTCAATGGGGGACTTTTGAAAATATCTCCTTACACTAACTAACGCACCATTAAGGAAAGAGATTGCCTGGAACAAGATCGCTTTTCCTCGTTACTCAGTTGCCATGGCACAAAGTGGACAGGAGTGGAAAGGGTGCCTCATTCCTTTTTTTCCACCCTCATTAAGAGTTCAGCACATTATTCGGTTTACATGCAATTGTGTAGCTGTGTCAATAGCATTGCGGTGTTTGTCCGGAACCCTGTTTTGCAAACTGGTGGTAAAAGGCACCATATTCTGGTGTTTACAGAGAAGCTTGCTTCACCACCGATGAAGAGGCTGAGGTTCTCGGTGCACAAAATGAATGTCCTGCCTTGGTACACTGATCACCTCAGGTTAATGCTCGTAAACGTATAAAGCAAAAACATCTAGTAGAGCAAGTTGTTTCTAGCCAAAAACAAAACCGCTGGGACGGAACAGTCCACCTGGGGACACGTCTGCACATCACGTCGATTGGTAAAAGTCAAAGAAGTGTATCTGTGCACATCTCGTTTCTTCAACCGTATCTCTTGTACTTTATATCCGTAACTGCTTGATCAAATGGGTTATTAGGATATTCCTCTGAACATTCAGGTATGACACAGAGTCATGTTAAGTACCGTTATTTGATTAGAGGTTTGTTGATTGCGGCTTGTCGTAACCAGCAGTCCTCGATCGATTCTAATTAAATGAAATATCTACGGAATACAAAATGACAGGACACGCTGTCATAGAAAAAATAATGAACGACAGGGTGGTTTTGCAGCTCGACTCTTACCCCCCCGCTTATTTTCCTATAACAGCTAAGCATTTTGAACCACAGCAGTGAGAACAACATTCCTAAACCCTTTTTTCTCCTTCATTTATTTATTATACTATTTGTACAAGTTATTGATTTGACGTTATGTTTAATGATGTGGAACGTCTGTAAAAACAAGCTTGTTCCTGTTATCGCTTGTATCGTAACAGCTATAAACAGTCGCTCCGTCACTTAACTCCTCTTGTAATTAAGACAAATGAAAAAAAAAATTTTTTCTTTTTGGCTCGTTACCAGGAAACCTCAAAGCACAAAGACCTATAACAAGGTCTGACAAGAAAACCTGGTTACGGCGTCACCTCTGACTGTTGCGAAGTGTCGAAACTGGAGACTCCTTCCCCAAATGTCTCCTTACAGAAATTCTCCCCGTTTTAATAACCGTTCCGTTCTGTTTGTGCCGTCCCCGTGTGACTAGTAAGCCATTACTTCTAGAGACGAGAAAGAATTACAAACGGCACATTAATAGGAAGCTTGCAGCCAGGAATACGGTCTGATTCACGCGGATCGAGAAAATGAATCGACGCCCTTCCGACTGATCAGAATCGAGAATCCGATGAAAATATGAATGGTATAAATCAAAGCTGTATATCATGAACGTGAACGGTCAAGTTGCTTCTTTAAACCATCTTTGTATTTAATGATTTATTCACTTTTGAGTTTTACTGGAGTTTTTTTTTTTAATCATCAAAAAAAAAAAATTAAAAAAAAACCCTCCTACTTGACTGCAACTGCCGTACAAGTCACGGCAGAATCCAAGACGGCCTCTAGAAAGAGCTTTGACGGATGAAATGTTTGACTGATGAATGTTAACTAGGTGGTTATGTGCAATCTCGACCAAACAAAAGCGTGACCCAAAAACCCTTTAATGCTAGCAACTGGATCGTTGCCAAACGTAGCACTCTGTAAACATAGAGCCAAGGAGAGAGAGAGAGAGAGAAAGAATGAAGACTAGACAGCCAACAAGGTGTTTTGCCTGCCAAAATACAGGAAAAGCTTCTGGCAATTGCCCTGCCAAGTTGTAATAGAGTTGTTGACTGTAACCACTGATGTAGGCTGCCGAGGAGCGTGTGCTCTCTTGCCCTTGACCATTTGTTTGGATGGGATCTGAGAAGACCTATAGACGACGGCAGAGAACACTGGTGAGGTTAATATTCACTCTTGAAAGACTGAACCGTGGCACTACTACCACATGCATAACGGATTTGTCTAAGAAAATCCTTACATAAAAAAAGGAAAGGCTTTTCCATCATGAAGTTCTTTTTTTCCCCCAGCAGATCAGTCTTTTGTCTGATAAAGGGGTTTGACAAAACAAACCGCATTCCTCAGCTACGCACGCCTGCGAGTCACTACGCGAAGGGCTAAGACCCTCACAGAGAACGCTAAGCCCTGTGGAGAGCGTGGCTCGGGTACTCCAGACAAAACAACACCTTCACGTGCTGAAAACTGGCAGCAGAGACGCTGGTGCTTGAAGAACATCTCACTGTCGGCGTGAATGAAGGGTGAAAAGTGACTTGTGACTTTGCTGGTGGCATGCAAATGGAAGCGAGTGCGCGTATACATTTGTGTGTGCGCGCGTGTGCGTGCGTGCACGTGTGTGCCCGCTTCAAGTGAGCAAGAAAGAAAAAAAGAGGTCATTTGCCTCTAAAACTTAACAGGGCAATAAAAAAATCGTAAACAACACCCATGATGCAGATCACTTCCAGGTGTGGCCCTGGAGTTCTGCGCTGTGTCGGAATGTAGTGCTGCTGTCTGTCTGTTTCACTAGACAGGCAGTACTGTAACTTTCCATCGTCCACCCAGTCTGAGTGTCGAATCACCTCACACCCATCTCGTCGCCGTGTGTGCTTAAACAAGCCGCTGATACGCAGTTGGATGTCTTAACGGACACAGAACAGCTTTTGGGCCACTCTTAACCTCTTTTGAAGATATTCAGAAAATATAGATAAGAAATTGAGGATTTATAATCACAATTATA
>JAOVYU010000042.1:5670921-5683282 GCA_025674565.1 Synodontis membranacea | reverse complement strand
CACTCCCCCCCCCCCCCCCCCCCCCCGCTCTCATTTTCAATATGATACATTTTTAAAAGGTCTGAATATTGTTTAATACCAAATATGGATCCCATAACGTCACCCTTTAATAACTGTGCAAACTCTCTACGAGTTTCTTTTGTTAGTCAAGTTAGTCGACACGTCACGGCATGATGGAAGCATTCCCAACACTTTGATTTCTTGACAGAGTATTCAAACGACGTTTCCTATAGGTATTTGCATGTTTGTTTTATATCAATCACACATATAAAGTAAATGACCTATACTTGGTCACACTGAGCTGTTCACGGTCACCACGCACGATCGTCCGTCGTCCACACATTCATTTTGCGTGAGTTTTTTTTTTTTTTTTTTTGGCCCCGGATGCTCTTCCTGGTGAAACCCTCCCAATAGTATCCAGGCTCAGTACTGGCACTTAAGACTGCAGACTAACCTGTGCACCTTAGTGGCTGGGACCATTCACACTCGCATTCACTCCAATGGGCACTTTAGGGTAGCCAATCAACCTAATCTGCTCATCTTCAGACGGTGGGAGGATACCAGAGTACCCCGAGGAAATCCACACAGGCACAGGAAGAACATTCACAAACTCCACACAGAAAGGCACCCTGGTTGACCCAGGGATCGAACCCGGGCCCTTCTTGTTGTGAGCGAAGTTGAGCTGTCACCACTCAGTCAATCAGACAGTACCACGCTACTTTTTTGAAACAAAGAAAAGAGAAAAACGGTACTTTATTTCGAAGGAAATGATTAAAACGCTACATCCTGCATAACATCCGAGCTTGTTAAAAAAAAAAAAAAAACACAGACATGGGGATCTTAGGAAGGAGTGTAAAAAAGGGATGCGAGCAACCCTTAATAGCCTTTCTCCTCTCTCCGTTCATGCCTTAACGTCTGAGGAGGAAGCAGATTAGAGCAACGTAATCTGTTTATACGCATTTGTGGAATCCCCCATTTCTGCAGGCGCAGTGTAGCAAGCTGATGGGTAAACAGGAAGCGGATCCTCCACCTGTGCTGCTCTCCCGTGCACTGGATACCTGCGTGGGAGGCGTTCGACCGCTGAAAGCCTACATTTACCCACTTTGGCGTAATTGCAGCGCTTACTCTCGGCCCGCCTAAGTGCTCCATTCATGCCGCTTCGCCTCGCCTGACGAGAGCCTCCGCACAGGGGTTGATTGCTTTACAATAGCAGATCAAAATATTAGAGTGATTCCTCTCAGGGATCATAGAGTGTGTTTGACTAACACTATCATTAAGTTGTCCGTCAAGCAGCACACACGGAAGGCTGAATGAATAGGAGAGTGGGGAAAAAAAAGAGGCCCATTGTAATGGCAGCAAAAGTACCGATGGTTTGTTTATTCCAGATCACTGAACTGCACAGAGCTGCTCGAAAGTAAGAAAAAACGTTCCTCCACTAAACTGTCAATTACGGAAATTATTAAATTGTCTCTGATTGAATAGAAAAGGCTGCTACACTTAAGCTTTATGTCACGTTCCTCATCTCAGTCAAATCAGTGTCCTGTAGTTTCTGCTGATTTTACCAAAGCAGGTCGGTTAAACACATTACAGATACTTCTCTCATTACAGTTATTTTTTCTTATTGGTTAAACAGAGACTCTTTTTTAAGTGCTGGGAAAAAAAAAAAACATGCTCGCTCTGGATGCATGAGGACATCTCAGGAAATATAGGATACTTTAAACCGAAAGCAGGCAAATCCACTCAGCAAAACATGAACGCCACATCTGTGACGCCGCAGGTTCCCGGCGAAAGCATGAACCGCCCTTGCCATGTTTTTAATCGCCTGATTATATCCAGGCATTTTTTTTGGCAAGCTCTCCCTGCGCCAGTTGGCCCATGGGCGGATGATGGTCAAGTTGAGAGATGCAAACTTTAGTCAGGAGCTAAGCGGTTGACTCACTCGCTGACCCGAGGCCTCCACCTGCACCGGCAATGCTTCTAATCGTAGGACCCGGAGAACTCCTTGCTGAGCTGCTCACCACAGCAGAAGGCCTTTTGACTCATGCCCATCTGGCCTGCTAGCACATTAAGAGCACGCCAAGGTCCCTGCTAGCACCATGTTACCTCACCCGAGCGGATCGGAGAGCCTTCGAAGTTTTGGTGATGAACAAGTTCCCTTGCAGCACGACTGCATGTGTTTACTAAAGGAGATGACAAGTCAACAAGCCGCCTCCGAGTTCTCCCACGTGCGCACATGATTGCACAAACACAGAAGCACAAAATCACACCCCGAACAAGATATTATTTACACTGTACTGATTATTATATATTATGTTCACTTCCGTGAAGATTTGGTGCATGCGTCCCATTTATTAGATATCTATCCAGGAGCTACGCTAAACAATCTGAGTCTATTAAAGGCGTGTCGATAATTCGCAACCGAAATCCTGTCTTTCTGCATTATGGTTCCCTAATCGTCCAAAACATCTTCCAATTTCCTTCCTATGTCCTTTTAGTTGGGAATATTTTCACTGGCATCTAAACCTGACTTTTTTCCTTCCAGTTTATCTTAGTGCCACGTGGATATGCTCTCCAGAACTTCCTGCCCGGACTTTTGGGAGTCTCGTCCGTGTGTCATGGCCACCCGTCTACCTCACACGGATGAGATATCTGTCTACAGCCATGGGCAAAGAGAACCATGCCCTTACACTATCTCAGCAAAATGAACACAAGCAAAAGCTCACTGGAGGGTTACTTCTAGCTCCAGCAGAAAGGATTCTAGTTGGGGGTTGGATAATCACCACAGACTCCCAGGATCTAGGGATCCAATCCCAATTCTTCACCTTAGCCCTACACCTCCATTTTCCATGCTCCCACGTAGCTTAGAGTCTAACGTTTCAGGTTCGGGGATGGAGGCGTAGTGGTCATTTAGCCTTTTGAATGGCTCTCCAAATCGAGCATTCTCGGATGCAGACTCCAAACGGAGTGATCGAGGAAAAGGCAGTGTAACATGAAACATGGCTATTGGTGCAGGAAAAGAAGTGCAAATATGAATGTGGTATATCTCCTAGAAAAATGCCGAAATACACCTATTCAAGATGACAACGGAACTTCGTATAAACAAAGATTTTTGTGTGACTGCAAAGTTGTACATTTCCATGTCCCATGTATGAAGTTTGAAATATAACATGATCTAGCAGCAAATGTTCTGCATGTCCCCAGTCATCTGACAGCACCGCAAGGCAGACATTTCTATGGGGCAGGACTTCACTAAAACAGCCAACGTGCAAACATGCTTCCTGGCTATTGTCAAAAGATTGATCTGTTTTGTTCTGGCCTAAGGGTTTCATTCAGCAAATGGAGTATGACAATTACAGCCAGTGGAACTGGTAAACCCTGTCCCGAATGGGAATGCCTCGTCGTTGGGGTGTTACCTATGTGCCATCATTGGCTACTATTGACATAACGAGTATTGTCCCATTTTCTAGGTAAAGATTTCAACCCCTACCCCTTGTAGCTCCGTTCCGAAGGGCCACTATCCAGTCTAGGGCACTTAGAAGCCAAGGGGGATTAGGATTGAGCCTAGGTGTAAATGGTGCACTGCTCTGACAACCCACACCCACACCTTTAGTGTAGGTGGGGACCTGAGACTCCATATCTATTAGTCCCTGAAGAAAAGTCAGAATCCAGGAAGTCCAGTCGGAGGAGTACCCCATTGGAGAGAGGAAAAAAAAACTGACTTTTCTTCAATGACTACTAGTCAGGGCCCCTATCTTCACTCAAGGCATATGTGGTGACCGTGTCACAGCACCACAGGCGACATCTCTCATGGGGCCTATAAGCTTATTACTGCCTTTCTAAAGCCCCACCGCCTGCAATTGTACTCTAGCAGCCTGGTGAAGAACTACCCGCCTTGTGCTGGACTCCTATGGATGCCGATATGAAATGGGTGCACTTTAAACTGCCTTTTGGCTAGCGATCATCCCCGCAAAAAAGAGCTACAGTGGTGCCTTGCATTCATTGCTGTCTAAATGACTCTAGGGGGACTTGGTGGCTGAATCTGGGATTTCTGCCCAAAGTCATATCACCCAATTTTGTGAATCAATTGATTAGCAGCCTTTAATGAGGGCCCACTTGCAGTCTATTTCTTGCTGTGCCCGCTACACACCCTGCAATATTATTTAGACCAGATGAGAGCCATCCGATTCTCAGACCAAATGTTTATCTGCCATGGAATAAAGACACGATGAGCTCCCTTGTCCAAACAGAGGCTTGCCCACTGGGTAGTGGATCGTCATCACCTTGGCCAATTGACGGGCTGGGCGTGCACCCCTACTGTGACATGCCACTCTACAAGGAGATTCTCCTCCTCATGGTATTATCAGGGGTTCACAGAACCATAGTTACATTCACAACCAGGGAATTGGTGAGTTTATACTGTCTGCTGGTGATTCACTAATAATGACACATCCCATTGGACACTATGCCATTCATCTGACAAAGAATCTCATCCTCAGCACAAATGGCCAATATCTTCTTTTATTTCTGAATGACATTTCTCCAGTTCGTCATCTTATTTTATTTCCCTCCTGCTGTCACTTTGCTGTGCCAATGCTTTAAATTCACTGCCTCAAAAGGTGTCAGTGTGTCTTTTTTTTTTTTTTTCCTCTGTTCACACGTGGAAATTTTATTAGGTCTTGAGGTGTTGATTCTTGAATTCATTCACAGTTAAATCCTTTAACAATGAACTACTGTTAAATTCACGTGAGAAAGAAAAAAAGAGAAAAGAAAAAAGGAAAAGAGCACGTCAAGTCGCTGCCAGAGAAAATTCCACTATATGAATTTATAATAATAACGCACACTAGGCGCCTGGTGTTAGTCCATCAGACCACGTGTTTCTTAAACCTTGTGTCACATTGATGTGGGAAGAGATATCTGAATATTTGAATTCTTTTCACATATTTAAAAAATAAAACTATGCATCACTTTTCTGACTAATATAAAAGGGCCAAAACATATGTTCTAAAAGTAATATAGCGAGCACGTAGATACGTTTCAGTATACAGTGGAACCTCGGGTCACGAACCGACCTAAACACGAACAAATCAGGTCACGACCAAAAAGTCGGCCAAAATTTCGCCCCAGTTCATGACCACACGCTCGGGTGGCGAACACCGGCAAAGTCTCGCATTTATGAATGGTTTTAATGCGCAGGAAAAGGCAAGTCACATTAGACCGCTATTTGGTGAAGTCACATGAGAGAAAACACTTTAACATCCCTCAGTCACAGAGCCGGACTCTCCATCAAAACTGTAAGCTCCTCTAAACCCAGGTTCCTCATCACTTCCTTCACCACTGAACTCCACTCATGCAGGTTTAGTTTTCTTGGTTGTTTAGGGTTATTTTCTGTATAAATTAAGGATTTTTCAAAGGTTAATTTTTTCCCCTGTGCTTAATAACTCTAGATTAATAAAGTGTTTAAAACAAGCGGTTCGTAAGGCTCTAGCGCGAACTTGGCCTTGCATGAGCTCCTGCAGTGTTAGAAATCTTTGAAAATAAATAAATAAATAAACAAAAATTACATATAGCTCCTAAGGTCTGGAACGGATTCATTGTATTTACATACAATCCTATGAGGAAATTACGTTCGGGTCACGACCAGAGTTCTGGAACAGTACCACTGTATAAGCACAATGCAACTATGCTGCTTGTCGCAAGAACTTACAATGTGTCATATCAATGTCTTACATCAACTAAAAATAAAGAAACTGAAGTTCCTGACCTGGCCTGGTTTAATGTCCATGAACTGCAGGACCTCGTTCAGCAGAACTGGAGTGTGTGGTTCTTGGTCAGTCGGCAATGACGACTGCTCGGTGCTTCTGCTACGGCCGTCTGGCGTGAAAGGAGAAGAACCGGAGCAGAATCTCTGAGGTGAGTTTGGCTTCCTCCAGCAACAGCTAGATGCACACTTGTGCCATCTCCACTTTCCACGACAAGCCAAGCGCAGGGGCAAAAACGAGCCATGCCGGAAGTGCAGCATTTGGAAACTGAAAACGGATAAAGGGTGAAACTTTGGATTGATCGTCTGCAGAAGCGAAGGCTGTTCCTATAGGATATCATGTACAAAAAAGAAACACATACAACTAAACAGCATACTAATAATAATAGTAACACCAAATTCATGACTACACACTGACTCTGCCGTTCTTAAAAGACACGTCGAAGGGTTTTCCTTTTAAAAGCCGATTCGGTGTGTTAGCAGTAGGAATGTACAGGAAACACTGATGTGCACAGACTATCGTTACACTCAAGAGAAATTATTTGTCAACCTTTTGCTGATACCAACCTTTAGTAATACTTTTTTACTACATTTATTTGTACAGTAATTTAATTTTAGTAAAGAATTTGAATGTTTACTCCTTATTTACCAACAATTAATCATTAATGAAAGAGAGCAGATATCATTAATCTCATTGTTTAATAGAAATGAAACTGCGGAAATAATTCTTATTCACCAGTCACCAGCATTATTACACATTATTAGGGTGGTGCATAAGTTCAGGCCATTCTGGACAAACTTTATTTCTGATTTTCTAAAACAATACACAGGGCTAGTCTTCAGAGTAACTGCTGTTAGATTCTATTACTTTCGGTCATTCGTCTGGCAAAGAGCGAAGACCATTACAAAAGAAGGATTGAGGTTTTTGGGGAAATGTATCAAATCTATGCAATTTCATATACCCTAGACTTTTTTTTAATTGTTGGCAAGAGAGTGTATGTTGCAGGGACCTAAAGAAGTGGAAATCCGATGGCACCGTGTCCGTTGAGTAGGTTAAATTCAGTTAACTTCCCATCCAAGGCTAAAAATCGTATCCTTTGTCGCTCTTGTAACATGTGGCCTTGGGCTGTCGTGAAGGAGGATGATTTTGTCAATGGACGCTGGATGATCGTACTTCATTGCCCCCCCCCCCACTTAATAATTGCAACGTTCCAGTTTCTCCAGGATCCAGCAGCTCATAATAAACGTGTAATGTACCTGTAATGCAGGTGCTGCGTAATCTCTGATGGACCGACTAGAGATAAATGCTACCCAGTAGAGTGCCGGGTAAAAAAAAAAAAAAAAAAAACAACAGCCAAGTAATCAACAGAGCAGTATGGCAAAGAGTTATAGTTCCATATGTTACCATTTGCATATGGTACCAAAAGCATATTTTTTCCCTGTGCCACCTTCATGAGAACAAAGCACGACCTAGTGAAAAATGATGAGAACTAAATTTTTTTTTTTTTTTTAATAAAACTCACCTTAATGAAGTCACATCCGTTTTAAACAAAACACACGAGTTGCCTTTAGTGGCAGAAATGCTTTTTGAGAATTTCTACTGTTTGACAAAATTCTAATTTATACCAGCAAACCTCCGAACACTACCTACTCCCTAAATTATACATTTAGACGGCCTGAGATTTGCTGCTTTCTCGTTTGTTAGTGTCAGGCATACAAGATGAAATAATCAACACCCCGAGTTCATGGTGACATCAGCTTACAATGACGAAAAAGTGGTGCCATTGACAGAGCTGTAGATGCAACCTGAAACGCAAAACCTCACCAAGGACTTAAGGTGAAATGTGTCACTCTTGATAAATGAAAGAGCTGTTCTGACACAAGCGGAACCTTGACCTCTTCACTGTTCCAGATTCCACTGGATTAAACATCTGAAGGTTTGCCTTTCTTAAGAGAAAACTTTAAAGCTTTATTTTCGAAGAAACAGACGCGGCTCAGACCTGGGGTGAAAAAAATAAACGTCGCCATAAACGTCGCCATAAAATGAGTGGATGCTTGACTGATTTTAAAAATGCACAACATATAAATATATATTCAAAAAAAAAACTGACAATACCTTAAGAAACAAGCCAAATATGGTGACACGGTTAAGAACAAGATTCTGTGTGTTTTAGTTTTACGGCATACACGGATGAGCCGGAGGAAACCGACAGCGGTCCAGAAAATTACAGAAGACAGCAGGGTCATCACCAGAAGACATCTGATGCTTCTGTACACTAAGGGTGAGACAAAATACTGATACAGGTATATATCATATTACTTCCTCTTGCAATGTATTATCGATACACTGCCACCAAATATCTATATTTTTATTAAAACATGCTGGCACTCTAAACAGATTCCCCTGCCAATCTGACTTTGAGTCACTAATTCAGAACTCCTTGTGGAAGCTCATTTTAGAGGCATTTTTTTTCTTCTTAACTTACCCAGGTACTGTGATGTATCGTATACGTCTTACAATGCACCGAGAATCACAGAATCACTGTACGGCGATCGTATCAGATCGTGATTTACTCTGATTCCCAACTCTATTCTGAACCTGAACAGTAGACAAAATCATATCATATACTGTTACTGATGAGTACAGAGATAGAAGCATGGTCTTGATCAGTCTCACATTTCAAGATATTCCAAAAAAAAGTCTGTCAAATTGCCCCAGTTAGCACAAATTCCACCCTCACGGATATAAATTCACTTATTTTTTCCCCCCAAAGCAAGCAACCACATTCACTGTTAACAAACTGCTACAGTAAATCACTCCAGGGGGGCGAGACAAGTACATCCTAGACAGCATTTCATTGGTCGAACGCATGAGTAGTACAGGTTGAGTCATCAGAAAATATCTAATTGTTTCCTTTAATTAACAAAATCTAACATTTTTAAATATGTACCCAAAGCTAATTTCAGGGGATGTTTTTCATACTGGTGTCCATGACACTAAGGGGTAGGTATTAAAAGATCACACAAGGTTAGACTTCAGGGGCGCTTTAAATGCTCTCACACTCAACACAGAATGGCACTTTAACAAAAGTTTATGTGGAGCCAAACACAACATAGCTTGAGTTTTTATGCCCTCTAACCCCCTTTTCTTTTAATATGGAGGTATCCCAAATACAAACTGTGTCCCATAATGTTTTGTTTGTTTGTTTTGTGATGATGCTGACTAAGGCACACTGAACAAAAAAAAACAAAAACAAATAAAAATTTAAGCGTAGTGTGTTTCATTAAAAAACGCACAGCCTATATAACAATAAAGTGCAAAACAAAAAAGTGTCACTGTCTAAACAACTATCACAGCAAGCACACACAACACTGAGCAAAGGACCAACATACCACTCGGCACACTGCAGCGGCATGGGCTTTGATCGTGTGCACCGGCGAATTGTTCTCGGCTGCAACCATTGCTGCGAATTCGCGTTCCTACTGCAAAACCTTTTGTTTGTTTTGTTTGTTTTTAGTGTATATTTAAAATATAAATAAAATGGCATATTAAGCCTCTTAGTAGAAGCCGTAATGACACGGGTAATTCTTACACATCTAACCAACTGCACCCACGGTATATCCAAATCCACCTCTAACCGTTTACTGAATAACTTTATCATTTTTTTAAAAAAATTTAAAAGCCACGTAAACCATTTTATTTATTTATTTACTTGTTTGTTTGTTTGTTTTTTGCAATAAATAAATAAATAAATAAATAAATAAAAATGAAAATTAAATTAAAGCCTGCCCTGGCGTTCGTCTTGGCTCTGACGTCACGTCTTCCGAAACGCCAGCCTTAAAAACCCCGGCGGCGTCACGTGACGTGCCCGCCGCCCTCTCGTCCAATCAGAAGCCGAGTAGCGCCGGTTGGCTTGTGTTTGAAAATCTTCGCGCTGAACGATAGCTGTTACTGTAGAGAGGGATATGATCCCTATTAAATAATCAGTTCTGCCGCTTCGCTGTGGAGATATATTATATATATTTATATATATATATTGTTCCGAGAGGTAAATTAACCGTACCGTGTTGTGTAAAAGTGAAGTAATAGCTGGCAGGTGTGTGAGTGTTAGCTGTGTTAGCCTAGCAGGGTTTACATTAAGCTAAGCTAAGCTAAGCTAACTGATCATGGTCATGCTGCTGGTTAAAAACAAAAGTGTCATACAGGACAAAAACAAAGAGGGAATTGTAAAAATTATTTTTTTTCAATGTAGTTAAGGATAATAGTGTTGTAGGATTTATGAGAGAGTGAACTGCTGCTTGTGTTGTGCTTGTAGCTTCCTGTAAAGACTGCTAAACTGCCCACTAGGATTGTCCTGAATAATAATAATAACAATAATAATAATCATTTATTGTCTTACCTTTTAATATTTCATATTCTTTATAATTATATCTATTATGTTGGAAGAAAGGCAGGAGAATCAAGTGCAAAAGTTTGCACCCCCTTCCCCCCAACCTCTTCATTGTTAATGAGTGAATAATAACGTTAACACTAATAAACCTTATTACAGTATCACTTATTTAAGTATTGAAATGTGTTATTAAAAAAAAAAAAAAGACAGAAATCAAGAGAATATCTTTTTGAAGTGAAATGAAATGAAGCGTATCCTGTAGCAAGACCTCAGGACAAACCATAAGCTGGGGGTGCACAAACTTTTGCACGCAGCTGTAGTTAGGCAGCTTTATTTACTTATTTGCTGTCTAGGATGAAAAAAGAGGAGCAAGTGATGATAAAGCGATAACATAAAGATCGTGCTCTGAGGACACCGGGACACGTCCTGTGTCATTTATTGTTGTTGTTGTTTATTTCCTGATCGTTATGTTTTTTTCAGTGCTGACGTGTTTTTTCAGGTGTAAGAGCCAAAGCCGTTATGTCGAACGGAGGAGTGTGCAGCCACGTAAAAGTGGTGGTCCGTGTCCGCCCTTTAAATGCCAAGGAAATGGAGGGAAACCTAGGGAAGGTTGTCCGTGTGGTGGATAACCACATGCTCATCTTCGACCCCAAAGAGACGGAGGTGACGTTCTTCCGCGGCCAGAGAGCAGGCAACAGGGACTTGAGGAAACGAGTGAGCAAAGACCTGAAGTTTGTGTTCGACAACGTCTTCGATGAAGATTCGACGCAAGCGGAAGTGTTCGAGAACACCACAAAGGGAGTAGTCGACGGCGTCCTGAACGGCTACAACTGCACAGGTATGACCATTTCAGCTCAGGGTTGAAGGAAAAAGTCTGATTGTGTAACGTAGAACTGCAGAGGTCACAGCTTGTGCTCGGTACACAGTGTTCTTTCCAGGATAATGAATGGCGATCGGCAGAGCTTCGGATTCAGCCTGGGAGCAGAGAAACCAAGGGTCCACTTTTCAGAATTTTTTATATGATCTCAGAGCTCCGGCTATTGTCTGATTTCTGATAGACTCCAAAAAGACCATCTACAAGGTGTGACGAGAGTATGCCGTAAAGGAACCCTCCACCCTGAAACTGAAAATTGAAATGGAAACAGCATATGACATGAAGAGCAAATGGAAATGCATCCTTTTTTGGGGAAAAAAGAGTGCCCTGTAAGAGCTCCTGCGAGAGGAGAAAACCCAGTTTCAGTAAAATACAGTCGACCCTCGCCACTTCGCAGTTCGAATTTCGTGGCTTCGCTCTATCGTGGTTTTTTCAAATACAGTATATTCGTTTAAAAGTTGATCGAGACGGTGAAAATGCGGGTTGCGCTCGGTTGTCTTGAGTCAATTATTTTTATTTTTTATTAACATTTTTCCAAAAAATTGGGTGTTATTTCATGTCTAAAGGGCTCTAATAATGTTAAAAATTGTATTTAGATGATCGTAAACAGGTTTTCTATGCTCTAACTATGCAGAAATGCTATTTCGCGGAAATTCACTTATTGCAGTACAGTCTGGAACAGATTAACCGTGATAAACGAGGGTTTACTGTAACATCAACTGGTTGCAACAGAGACCATTCACAATTGTGTTTTGTTAAAATTTTTAAATCATCATTTCTATTTAGAGCAAACCGCAGTGGAAAACCAGCCACAGCATTACAGCAGAGAGTCGTCTCGGCTAGTTAGCGATCTACGAGATTATCTTGACGGGGGGATTAGCATGAAAGTTGATGCTGTGGAAGCTTATCATTTCGAGCAACGTGTACAGACGAGAGTGCGAGACAGCTGGACAGACTAAAAGACTAAAGCGCCGCTGCAGCATGCTCCGTCAGTAGAGGCAAATTCCAACTGACACACCAGCAGGCAGTCGAATGGCATTGTGGGTAATGTAGGAAAGTGATAATAGAAAATGTGTCTGTGAAAATTCAACTAATAAATAATGGACTACATTGCAGATCATGTGCCATTTATAAATATATATAAGTAGTAATTTCCTATTCATGTGATCGTTTTAGTCCCGAGATTTTCAATGCAGATGCCACTTCGCAGTGGAGAAGATATTTGACTGCTGCTACCTGCTGTAATTATCTTCGTAGCACACATCAGCGATCATCCCCTGATTTTAAACACTCACTTCCCAATTCGTGAAAATGGGGGGGGGGGGGGGGGGGGGGGTT
>JAOVYU010000042.1:5630568-5655414 GCA_025674565.1 Synodontis membranacea | reverse complement strand
TTTTTTTTTTGGTTATGTTTACATTTCATAATTACTTTAACTTGTGTGTTCTGCATGGAAAATCTTAAATGCCAACAAATATCATGGCTCTCATTGTCTGTCCCGTGTATGTGTGTAAATATGGTCTGTTTCTTTTGACCGGTGAGATGAGCGAGGTAATTAGAATGAAATGTGTGTTAGGTGAGACCAAGCTAAGTGTGTCTGTGTGTTTGCAGATTCTGCTGCTGAAGCAGAAACTAAGAGAGTTCGAGGAGCGGAAGATTGAGGCTCCTGCCCTTAATCCGATCTCCAGCCAGAAAAGAGCTGAATTTGAGAAGTAAGCCGTATGCCTGCATGTGCATGCACATCTTTGCCGTCACGCACACATCCCAAGCATAGTTTGCACTCGGCAGGGTGTAGCCTGAGCCCAGTGTTGTTGTTTGCTTAGCCGTTGTTTATTTTATGCTATTTGTACTATGTAGCTCCTCTTCAATGCCATCCTTTAAAACTTTTAAGACACATCAATAATTGATGAGTAAAACTACACACTACAAGACTTCAGGTCATTGCAGGTGAAGGTCTCCGTTTCTCTACATTTTTCATCAAGCCCGCTGGGACTGGAAGATCACATTTTTCTTTTTGTTTAATTATTTCCCTCCAGCTACTTATTCAGAGATGAGAATTTATCATAATGTAGCGACGCGCCCTGCCCTGCCCGTCCCTCGCCAATTACGTCTCCATGTCCGGCTTCATCATGAAGCGCTCTTCAGCAAGTGCTGCAGCGCCATCCGTGAGACAGAGATAGAAAGAGAGGTGGGGAAAAGCGGCCGAGGGAGGGGCGAGAGTAGGCGGCGAGGGAGGGGCGAGAGTAGGCGGCGAGGGAGGAATGAATGAGTCTTACTCCTACGCATTTTCATTCACCAGCATTAGAATTCACAACTGGGAGGCAGGAGTGAGAAACAGGAGGGAGGGGTTCAGCAGGGAGGCATGGCGGCACACTCCTGCCCGCATTAAAAATGCTCCAAACACGGAAGGCCACCGGTGGCACCACTGCACCTACGTCATACTGTCAATGACCTCTCTTGCTCTTTCTCTCTCTAATTTAAAGCATTTTTTTCCCTTACACTCTCAACTCCCACCTACGCACCAATATCTTCCTGTGGTGACTGTGTGGGTTGTGTGTACGTTTTGTAGGCTCTCGAGCATTAACCGAACCTAGTGAATGAACTCGGCGTTCCAACCTTAGCTGAAAAGTTGGACTGAGGCTCTAATAAATGTCTCTGGCCACCGGAAGCAACAAACCTAGCACATTCAGCTGAATGCGCAATGATGCACAAATTTTTTTTGTACCAAATATGTCTAGCTGTCTTTCCTCATCACGTTCCTGTTATTAAAGGCTCCTTTCAAACAGCAACATAACCGCGCTAGAGAAATTGTCCAACACCGAGCGCACAAAACCCCAATCAATAGGCCAAACAATGTGCAGCAGAACACAACACCCTCTGTGTGCCTGTCCATGTTTGGCAACATAAAATCTATCTGTATGTGACATTTAGGCTGTGTTTCTGTTCACTGTTTTTATAAAGCGTTCAAGATGCTGCTGGCTTTGAAAAGGCTTTAACTAAATGAGTGCATTCAAAAGCAACCCTCTTTAGCAGCTTAATTCTTTATAACATATTTCGTATTTAGTCAACCTCTTTTCACAATATAGTGGGAGCAATAAGATGTTAGAGAATGAATAGCTAGGTAACGTTTAACTGATTAACTGTCAGACAAATCATACATTTATTAACTAGCCCACCACACAAGTGGGGGGGGGGGGGTGTAACGACCCTGATTTGAAAATGTAGGGAGTAGAAAGTACAGATACTCATGCTCAAATGTAAGAAGTAAAAGTAGGCACAAAAAAAGTAGCGAAGTAAAGTTCAGATACCCGAAAATTCTACTTAAGTACATTAACAAAGTATTTGTACTTCGTTACTTCCTGTCTCTGCTTAGTAGGGATATAAACCTCAGTCTTCCACACGATGCAATTTCAATCCATAAGGCAGCAATTCACTATTTGATTATAAGTAAAATGTAAAAGAAAAAGTCATACGTAAAATGGGTTAGAAAAAGTCCACCTTTTTGGCTAGTAGCTTCGTGTCACACTAACAAATCAGAAAAATTAAACCTTTAATTGAAATAAATTTATTCCTGACCCCTCATCAAGAAATCGTTTTCAACAAAAACACATATACCTCATTTATTGGCATATCTGGCAATTATTATGAAGTCAATGTAACTGAAGCATGTTTCCCATTTACATTATATTTTTTTAAAGTACATGACTGGAGTGTGTAGGAGCTTTCAAGCTTTAATCCATGACTTCCTGACTAAGTGGAGTATAAATATGAGGTGATACAGAATGCCAAATTCCCTTAGTCACCCATCAGCATGGGAAAGATAAAAGAACACACAAAACAAATGAGGAAGAAGTGTGTATACCTTCATAAGTCAGGAAATGGTCATTAAAAAGCTACTCACCAAAAAAGTATTGTCTACTGTTTGGGCAATATTAAAAAAGAGAAAACTTGCCAGGAAACAGAATCAAGTTTATTTTTATGAAATTAAATTAAATCCCTACGTACAGTGAGGATGGTGAGAGAGGAAAAAAGACAAGGGTCATTGTTGGTGAAATGCAAGAAAAAGTATATGTTGGGGTTACCAAGTCTCCAAAACCGCCATCAGACGCCACCTCCATGCCAAGAAATTATTTGGAAGGTACACCAGAAAAAAGTCATCACTGGATCTGACACTGATCTGAAGCATATGTCCAAATCAACTCAGAAATGGTTAACTGACCACAGAATCAAGCCTCTGCCATGGCCATCTCAGTCCCCTGACCTGACCCTCATTGAAAACCTGTGGGGTGAGCGCACAAGAGAGGGCCTAGGACCCTGGATGATGTGGAGAGATTCTGTGAAGAGGAATGGTCTCAGATGCTCTGTATTCTCCGACCTTAACTCAGTGCTGTTTAACTGGCAAAGGGAGGCTTTACAATATCTTAAATCCAGATGTGCCAATAATTGTGGCACGTGTGTTTTTGTTGAAAATATTTATTGCTTGATGAGGGATCCGTTTTTCTCAGAATTAAATTTATTTCAATTAGAGGTTGGGTTTTTTCTCATTTTTTTCACTGAGAGATGAAGTTACTTCACCAATTGGTAGATTTTTTTTTCTGACCCTTTTTTGCTGGTCTTTACAAGGTATGCCAGTAAAAGTGGAGGGCACTATATATACGTGACCAACTTCTAAATTCTATTAAATGAGTTATTTAATAATGTTTCTCCTGCATATTCCTCAGCAGGTTCCTAGAACAGTTCCTTCTACCGTCAAATCCGTCAGTATTTCACACTGTAGATACTGTATTGGTCCCAGTACCATGAAGAATGCTTCGTTTATGCGTAGATACCAAACTTTTGTATCGAGAGTCAATCAGGAGAAATTTTTGTTTGTTTATTCTGTTTTTTTAATCTTTTTTTTTTTTTTTTTTTTTCTTTCGTGGTTGTTGAACCATTAAATAAATCTGATGCCAGGACTACTGATTTTTTCACCCACGATACTGGTTTAAATCCATGCTAAGCCCAGCTCTCTTCTGATGTGGCCTCAGTGCCAGACAAGAAGCATTGTCCATGTGGCTGCCCTTCTGCAGATGCTGTTTGTCTATGCTACCAGTTTACACAGGCTTCCACACCCTCTTCGTGTGGGTGTAGCTGTTGACTTCAAATAAACTAGCTCTATTGTACTCTCCCATTTTCAAGGGCAACAGAGGTTTTACATTTCTTTTCTTTGTGTACGTTGCTATGCCCTGCAATTTTTGGATTCTCAACAATACTATGATTGTTTGGTATATTGGCGTTGTTTATATAACCCCATTATCTTTTAGTATGACATAAACATCCAAGTGATAATTATAACAAATTATACAAATATACATTGTAGTTCTAGGCTTTCCATAGAAGCCTTGTTAAATAGTGTTTGTATCTGTGTATGCAGAATGTCCGAGTCTCTGCGCAGCGCGTTTGCTGCACGGCTGCTGCTGCGTAAGGAGCAGCTGGACACCGAGAAGCAGCTGAAGGAGAACCGGCTGAGGCTCAGTCACAGGGAGGAGTGGCACCAGCAGGGCCTGTTATTCTTTCCAGATGACAAAGCAGAGAAGGTACCAGTTTCTCCTTTTTACACATGCTGCCGAGCACAAAAATGAGGTCACCCGAGGTCATGTTGCGGTTTTGCATTTTATCACCAACTTTCAAAAGATTAGCTCCAGCTGTTGGGGCTGGGGGTGGACATGGGCAAAATTGTTTAGTTGGTCAGTTATGATGTCTCTTATGTTCAACTGGTGTCATGTACACACTTTGTCTCCAAAACCTGCATTCCTTTTGTAAGGATTTCACGTTTTGTGTGTTTTCGTGTGCGTGTTAGGCCACCTGTAAGTACGAGCGTAAGCTGGCATCTCTGCAGTCTCATCGGCAACACCTACAGAGGCGTTTGGAGGAAAGCGGGAGGTGTTTCCAGGAGAATGAAGCTTGGCTCCATCGGATCGAAAATGACATGAAGCTGCTCGGGCACGATGGACACACTCCAGAGGTCAGTTCCGGAGTCAGAAAAGTTGAATGGACGTTCATAACGGTAGTAGTTCTTTTGGTTGTTGTTGAGGGATAGTATTATTTCTCTGTGCTTAATGGATCTGCTTCCTTGCATCAAAACAGCCAAGTGGGTTTTAAAAAAACGGGCTTTATAAAACAGGACTACACCTGAAGTACATGTAGAAGCACTCGAGTAGAAAGCAAAAGATAAAATTTGATAAAAAATAGGAGACGAAGTGAGATTGATGCTCCCTACAATGTGCCCTCTCAGCTGCTTCCTGAATCTATACACATCACTCTGGCTTTCTCGCTATCTGTCTTTGTCTATTGCTTTCTCTCCTTCAATTTCCCTGTCTCTCTCATTCTCATCTTTTCCTAGAAGTAAGCATTGTAGCGATGCACCCTCCAGTCCAATGTTCTATGATCTGCTTGCGTTTCCGTCTCCCTGCGTCAGAGGGTAGTAACAGATTCCTCAGAAAGCACATTCTCAGAGAGCAGGTGAAAAACAAAGGCCGCACTGAAGCAAATCAGTGGAGCTGAGACCTGCCGCTATTGTTTTTGTGCCAGCGCTTCTCTCTACTGGTTTCTCGGTATAGATGAGGGATCAGTACAGTCTGATCCCTTCTAGGCCCAGAACCCTCCTCCTGCTGTCTCCATGTTCTAGTCTGAGCCATCATCAGCAGCGCACTACCCCTCTTTACTTACACTGCTGTTTGTTTTTTTCCATCCAGCTTGGGAAACTGGGCTCTTTTCTTTATCTGTTGTTTATTTTCTGGATTTTGTTGATATTGCTGATTTTTGTCTGAGATGTCTCACTAATGCTGTGCAGGTAATTGCATTTTTAACCAGGATGTGTTAATTAAGCATAATATCTTGGCTTGGCTAAAGTTAGATAATTGGCTAACGTTAGATATCAGTGTTTATCTAATCGTCTTTTAATGAGCACTTTCACTGTTTTACCACCCTGTTGGGTTCGTAAGTGTCCAATGGGGAGGTGACATAAAGGCCTTACTATGTTTATTTAAACTGATAAAATGCAAAAACATGATTTTCTTTGTATATGGGGTGTGATAAATGACGGTGCTTTCAATATTGAGCATTAAAGGTTGCCTTTTACTTTTCAGTGGGAAAATAGAGATGACCCGTTAGTCAGTAATAGTTATTTAACCATAAAGAAATGTTGACGTAGTGGTGTGGTGTAGCACATGGGCTCACAGAAGAGCGACAGTATCCTCTCTGTATCTGTCAGAACAGTTAATTGTGTGGCTTTTTTTTTTTTTTTTTTTTTTTTTTTTGCTTTGTGTATCTGTACAGATTATATCAACTTTTTAAACATGTCAAATTGAAACTGTCTGTTAATACTGATGCTGTTATCATGTATGTGTGTGTTTATACATGTGTGTAGGAGCTTAAAAAGGAGCTGCAGTGCCAGAGACTGAAGCTGCAGGTGGCTGACCTGCAGCAGCACATCGAGCACATGCGCTATCTCATCAGTTTGCAGGACCAGGAGAACAAACACACACACAAGTATGTATCAGATCATGCAGGGTCGAAAAACGCAACATACACACCAGTGGGCCGTTAAAAATCTTCGTTCACATATTATAGAATGAATGAAAGGCATTAGTGTGATTTTAGATTGTATTGCATTTAAATTTGAGTTTGTCAATTACACAAGATTGTCTTTTTTGCATTTTTCAATAACGTTTGTTAATGTTACTGTTCAGGAGGTCTTTGTTTTCCTCAGTGTGTTGCAATAATATTGATATTGTGTCACAATAGACTTTTATTTTACTTAATATTTTGTAATCAATCTTCAAAATTGTAAAAAGTCTTTCTGTGTTTCTTTGAAAAGTTGCCACTTCAACGTCTTTATTCAGATCATGGGATCATTTAAGATTACTCTGTTCTCTCTCTCTGTCTCTCCCCCTCCACCCCTTCCCCCCCAGACTGATTCACGCCCTACTTCCTGCCTACCGCCGCCAGCGCCTGGCCCTAAAGGCTGCGGGCATCCCCACAGACGACACAGAGCAGGAGGAACTAGAGCACCTGGTGCAGAGAGAGCGGGGTGTGGTGTGGGCTGACCAAGAGAACACGGAAGCGAAGGCTAAACCAGACGAGTGCACTGACAACCACTGTCTCCAGCCCATCCTGTCCTTCTCTCACCTCATCACTCACCAGAACACACCATGCAGTGAGTGGCGCAAAGCGGCCCCCTTTCAATAAGCTCTACAAACGGCAGGAAAACTTTTTACAGTATAATTATCAGAAGCACATTAAAGTCAGCACGGATTGAATCTGTGTGTTTGTTCAGGTATTTAAGGATCCAAATCTAGATAATTGGACATTGTCCGAGGAGAAACGTGCTCAGAATTTTTCCTTGATGAAGGCTAAGATCGGGTACAGTGGGAGGTGAAACATGATGTGATCCTTTCCCTCCGCCCATGCAAGCCTCAAAAATAAGTTAACATTCATTAGCAATTACAGAAAAACAGCGTTTTGGTTTTAATACAGAGAAGCAATAAACTCTGATAATTTACTTGTCTTGGTATTGTGGATGTGTTTATTTGTGTGTACAGTTGTGTGTAATGTTCTTTTAGTCACTGACAGGTCTGTTTAAAACATCTACAGGTGCAGAGAAAAACACACGTCGGATCTCTCAACGGCTCAAACGCTCTGGTTCACCAAAAGGTAAATGTGTGTGTGCATATGTGTGCTGTCACTCTAGTGCTGTTATTTCTTTTACTCTTTTACTCTGAAATGTTTAGTAATTAGTAATTTAGTAATATGAATGATATAATACAGTACAGTAAAACTAATGGGAAGGATGAGTAATTATGAATGATGGATAGATGTTTGGACCTTTCGATGAGAATAAGTAGAATTCAAGTTGAATTTTATTTGTTGTAATGTAACTGACAAATCAAACTTGCTGGTATACAATAGCGGCAAAATATTAATCATCTTTTAACACAAAAGTGAAGCAGTGAAATATATTGGGTAAAGTTGCATTATAATTTCAGTGGGTTTTACAGATCAGCATATGGAATTTTATATATTCAATATTATGATGTGCCTTCCCCATTCTTAGAAAAGTCAAAAACCAAAATGGTAATGGAATTGGTGAACCCCCCCCTTGTTTTTTTTTTTTTTTTTTTTTTATTGATAATCATATATTACACATGGCTGGAACTGTAAAAAAAAAAAAAAAAAAAAAAAGTCTTGCATATCGTTCCTCGTTTTTGCCATATTTTTTGTTGTGTCACAGCTCTGTCTTTCTCCCTTCAATCCTCTCCTCCGTTTTCCCCACAGTCCGCTTCAACGTACTTCAGCTTCAGTCATTAATCCAGCCACCAGTGACACGAGCATCACTCATGTTGCTTGTGTATGTGTGTATTTGAGTAAAAGGAAGGGAGACAGATCCATCACCACGGCAAACACTTTGTCGTCGATTGTACATTCACATGTCTCTCTGAACGCTTACAGCTTACTCCTTCCCACCACAGATATGCCAACATTGGATAGAAGTTGCAGTTAGATAATGCTGAAGGCAAATATGTGCCTGATTAAATAAAATGTTGAATGATTAAATTCAAGAAAATTAGTGAAAAATGTTCCAAATTGCACCCAGAGAAAAGAAGCAGGATTTGTGACATGGTTCCTTCGCGCAGCTGACATAAATTGACACTCGCACAGGTTTTTAGCATACATTGAGAAAAGGGGGAAAGAGAGACAGAGGGAGGAAAGCTTTTGGGGAATGGTAGACAGCGTGAGTTATGGCTCAGTAAATTGGTTGTAATGATATTTGCTGCAGAACAGGTGTTACTCATTTGATTGAGACACATTGTGGGGAAATGCAGGAACACACTCGGTCCCAGTTGGGGTCTGCATTGGGTGAGAGGGGAAAACATAAAGCCAGTGAGGCTGAGAAATGATGGTGAAAAGAAATAATCTGCAGCACTGAGACCTATTAAAATCCTTATATGACTGACTTCTATATTGTGCATTAGGAATAAACTGTAATCCTTGGCCAATGGATTTATTCTGTTCCAATCAATAGCCTTTGCTTTTGGCCAGACCGCGTTGTGCAGCCTTCCTCAGATGTTCAAATATGAGATCTGTAAAAAAAAAAAAAAAAAATCCAGTTTGTCAGTCGCACAGGAATTAATTTAAGAAAGCCGAACCCTTTAAAACATTCTGACGGTTTCCTCTTGCGTCATCCGTGGCCCTTTTTTAATACGAAATAAATGTGTGATGAATCTAGTTCTGGTCCGTGCTTTGAAAAATGCCTTCTCTTATAATCTCTTTCCTTATAATCTCTGCGACATTCTCCCACTCCATTTTCATTTCATTAAGCAATGTTTACATAATTCTTAATTACATCAGTGTTTATGTATTCTACTTTTCTTCCGGTGATTTATTTTGCAATCTGGCTTGTTTTCTCTTTTGTCCAGCCTTTTATGCAGTCTCATTTTCCTCTACTCTGAGAAAAGCTCTCTGTCTGCCCCTCCCTCCCTCCCTCGCTCTCGGCCCCACCCCACTCCCCTCTGCTCTTCTCCTCGTCTCATTCATAAAATCTCTGCCGAGCGGAAGAGGAGGGGACAGGCGGCGAGCTGAGGGGCTCAGTCACGTACGATATGAAACGCAGCCGGATCATCAGCATGGCGAGAGGGAGGGAGGGAGGGCGGGCGGGCAGCAGCATCCAGGCGACCCTAATCCATGCCGTTCTCTCCTCCAGAAATAGAACTTCATGCATGTATTAATCCCGTCATCCAGAAATACGGCATCCAGAGCACTCTGGCGTGTACACACACGCACACAGATCAAAACATCAGCCTCTCAACCCTGTCTGTTATTACATCGCGTTCCTCGCACATAATCTTGTATCATCCTGCAGGGTGTGTTTGTGTTTGTGCGCATCACGCTCACAGAGACCAGCGTGTATTATTGTCATTCAGCCCCAGCAGTGACGTAGACGAGTGCTGTTTTCTATCAGCGAGCATCATAAAAGGCCATGCTAGGGCTCAGCTTCCAAATAGCTCATCTCTAATATGTTTTTACTGAAACTTTTTTTTTTGCCCCTACACCTGTATATGAAGGTATACACACTAGTAGCCATTTCAGTGACATGCTGTCCGTTCAGGCAGTCCGTCTTCTAGAGAGTTACGGCAGCTCTTAAGGACACAGCTGCTGTCTTTATCAGTCGCTGTTCCTCTTGGTATATCTGCACATGTTCTCCCCTCCCCCCGACTCTGTCCATGAGGCAGTGCGCGACGTGTCCCAGCATACTTCAGCACTCGATGCTGAGGGTCGGACCTCTCCAACAGCACCCTAAAGAGTCCCTATGCAAACACTTACACACCACACAAAAGCCATTACCCATGACAGCATGTGTTTGTTAACCACATTGCCTTTACAATACTTTCTCTGATTTTAGAGTTTTTCTAACACACACACACTACCTCTCTGGCATCTCTTTCTCATTCTTTCTACCCTGAGCTCCACTCCTTCACTCTCTCTCCCACTTTCCTCTCCAGTCAGGTGCACTGCTACTGACTCATCTGACCAGGTGACGAAAATAGCTAAATTATTCAGTAGTGGATGCATATAGAACTACTCAGGATAGGAGCATCGGTTCTATGAATAAACTTGAACATATGGAATATAGAGTGCTAGCGTGGTTGAAGAGGGACTGGGAGTAGCATGAATGAATGTGTGAGTCATCATCCGTTATCGGTGCGTGCCTGTACTCCATGTACTGTCTTAGGACATGAAGGGAGAGGAACTTGATCAGGATTTTGTGTGAGATTACATTCAGTTTTTTTAGTGATTAGGTTTGCCTTTTTTCACTGTGCATTCATTTGCTGGGTTTGATGTCGAGTTCACACTGAATATGACACATGGTAACACAGCTGCATAGTGAAAACACTGAGCCTTATTGAAAATCCATGCTTTATTCCAGTGCTGTGTTTAAAACACGTGTACAACTGCAGACTGCGTAATTGGTACAGATGATATATATATTTTTTAAATGTTGACGTGGATTAATACAGTGTTTGTACTTCATTCTGCAGACAACAAGCATAAAAACAGAGCTTGACGTACAGATTTGCATTTTGAAGGACATAAGTCGTGTGCGTCACAGAGCTGGTATAGATCTGGAAGTGCACATGCATAATACTGGCATAGGACAAAGGACTAAGAAAGACTTACAAATATAACTGCAGTATGGCTTACACATACTAGCTGCATTTCTTAAGGCTAAATATCCTTAATTCATCAATTTGTCAATTAAGTGTCATGTAATGATACAGAAAATGTTGTGGACTGTGGAACTGAAAATACTCCTGCTAGCTCCTGTTTAATAGGCAAGTGACAAAAATAAATTAACTAGGCAGTTAGTTTTCAATAGATCTGGAATTGACTGACAGCATGCTTTCTTTTCTCCTCATTTAAAATTAAATTGAGCTTTTTTCAGAAAGCTTGCCGTGGATATAGTTCCTTTCTTTGAAAGGCCAAGACCGAGGGTTAATGCATAGCTGTCTGCCTTCAGGTAAACCTGAATGTTCTCTTGTGGTAAATAGCCTAATCAACAAACCTAACCATTTTATTAAAACATCCATCCTAAGTGGCTGCACTGAAAGTTCATCCTGTTCAGGCTATCTGTCTTTTCTAACTTGGCTTTGTACTCAGGTTCCTTCTGCTTTAAATGCGGATTTTTTTCCCCTCTCCTACATCAGCATAAACAATTTAAACCAGCCCTATTCAATAGGCGGCCCACGGGCCAGAACCGGCCCATCAGTCATTTTGGACCGGCCCGCTGACTACCTCTTATTTATTAAATAGCTGCGACTTAACTGTAAGCGCGACAGTTTAAATTAAATAAAATGTTGAAAATGCAGTGGTGCTTTGTATTAATGGTGTTCAATACAAGAAATACAGGGAAATGTGCGGCCCACTGGCAAAAGCCATATGACAATTTGGCCCAATGAAAAATCTAATTGAATACCCCTGATTTAAACCAACTTTACCAGTTAATTAATATCTGTCTATTTTAAGTTATCAATTGTATTTTTTAAGTTATCAAGCGCATTTTATTTGTTTCTCTTTCAGGCCCTACCCCTGGAGAAGAGCATGTATATGAACCTGTGCCTAAAATGCCAATCAGGAGGAAGCTGGCTATTTCTCCTGTGAAGCCTGGCTCAGGATGTGAAGCTGCAGCGCCGTCTCACTGTCCTGCAGGCCTGCAAGTTGTGATGCGTCAAGAGGGCATGTACCCTCTGCCTCACACACCTGAGACACAGGCCTCCATTGCTCCAGTCTCCATTCACCCTGATTCCACCTTCGACGTGGGAGTAGACGAACAGGGGGAGGAGACGTCTCCGGTTAACAGCACAATAATCCTGTCTCCCAAATCACCCGAGCCTCCCGGAGGTTCAGGCCTGAGCCAGCTCCGTGTGCTGCGCGCCAATAATGCCTACGAGGCCCCTAAAAGGTAGGAGACTGTTGAGAATGAGCATCACTCAAAATGCACACCATAGAGAAAGCAATGAACTTAGACTTAGACTCCCTCACTGACATGTTGAACAATCTCAGGTGAAAGACGGTAGTTAACAACATTCGGTGGTTTGTAGGTTGGAGATTCCATCTCTTCTTGACCTGCGGAGATCCAAACCGTCCTACATGGCCATGACATCAGCAGCCAAGGGCAAACGCAAGCTCAACTGGTGAGTGTTCACTCATTAACTGGTTAATTTCGTAATCTATGAAACGAATTTCAGATGAATTTGTACTAATTGGAAATTTCTCAGCTAGCCCATCAGGCAAGTGTAAGCTCCAGTGTGTTGGATGGAAACCAAACACAGTAGACTTAAAAAGTAGTAACTAACAATTGAACGAAAGATGGCGAGCTAGTTAAGAGATGAACGAATACGTGATCGTGTAGCACCCTGAGTTCGTGTCCTCGACAAAAAGTCACAAAGTTGTTGGTCAGTGTTTCACCTAGCATCCTTATTTTCTCTCAACATGTTTATCCACACGGTGATTGCTTGTAATATGATGGCTTGCGCATTCCTGATTCTAAAAAGGTCACAGATGAACCCTGATTAACTGTCCCATTTAGCTGAGTCCCATTCCAAACTCAGCTATATCGCTGTGCAGCTGATGTGTGTAGTGCAGCAGGTGGCAGGATTCAGAACTGCCATAGTAGGAGCATTTAGGTTTATACATAACTGAATATCAAATGTTATATTTTTAAGTCAGTAAGATTAAGGGTTTATTTTCTTACTCAAGTTCTTAAACCTATTCGTCCTCCAGGCAGCTATGAATAAATTATTAATAGCCCAGGTAAGGAACCTGCTTGTCCCAGGTGCTTGTGCTAATGATTTGTTCAGCCCTGACACATAAGCAGAGAATACTAACAGTCCTGTGTGCATGTTTGTGATCTCCTCCAGCACTGGAAAAGAGATGGGTCCAGATGCTACTCAGGGTGATGCAGCTCCTAAACGCATTAAACGTGATCCCTCTGATACCACAAAACCACTCCGTGTGCGACGTTTTGGAGGTAAGAACGGTCTTTTATATTGTACAACTTCCTTCAATTGCACCGCTCTTTTAACTGAATCCCATCACTGACATCTTCAGTTAATCTAGATGTCAGGTTCCAGCTGTCCAGAACCCCCCCGCCCCCCTTGGGCTCTGTCCTTATTTCTGAAGTGAAGCACGATCATCCCTTGTGGGGTTTTTTTTTGTTATTATTATTAAGCCTTTATATAATCTATTATGTTTGTCTAAGTGCTAATGAAGTGTTGGGGCTAGGCCACCTGACAGCTGTTAAACTCTCCACCAAAAAATATTTCCAGGCTCCTCCCATTCCCACCACCTCTTACTCTTGAAGACTGTCTTCCAGCCTTCTTACTATCGATCCATCACTCTTTCTCACTCTGTCTTTTATTTACAGCACTCTATCAACAATTTGATTGTTTTCCTCTTTTTCCACTCTTCAGCATCATCAGAGAACGAGCCAAGCAGGAGAGTGATGCGTAGCATATCAGAGGGGAACCTCCATCAGCTCGGCTCCCGTAAGCCCAGATCAGCCTTTCTGGGCCCCGCTGCCCTGTTCAAGAAAGTCACCAAGAGGATGTGAAATCTCTCCAGCATAACCACTTAAACACACTTCTTCTCAAAGCATCATGCACTGAACGCTCTCGCTCTCTCTCTCTCTCTCTCTCTCTCTCTCTCTCTCTCTCTCTCTCTCTAACACACACACATATACACGCGCGCGTATCTGCCCTATGGACATTGTGAGGAGATTTGAAGAGACGAGATGTCCTAAGGGTTTAATCTGGACTGTGTTGATGTAGTGAATGTTTGGGGGGTTGTTTGTTTGTTTGTTTATTTTTTTTTATTTTTTTTTATTTTTTTAAATGTACAGCTTTCTAATGATATTAAAATAACTTTGTACATAGAATGTTTCAATCTAGTGTCAAGCGAAAAATCAACATAATGATTTTATGTTCTGTGTTCCTGGTGCGTAGTTTTTTCCATCTAAAGAAACCTTTTTAAACTTTTAAGCAATATAAACTTCCTATTAGGCAAAACCCTGTAATGAAAAGGTCTGGACACTTTTTTTTTTTTTTTTTTTCCTACATGTGCAGCTGCTTGTTTGGGACTAAGCGCTTCAGGGCTACACATCATTCAGAACTTACATTTTCGAAAATAAATATGATTCTATCAAAAGATAAATGTCAAGGTTTGACTACAGAGCTGGCTGCGTAGATTTTAGTATTTTATTCAACAAGTTGTCGATTAATTCACCTTATTAAATAAATGTTTTGATACATATTCATTGAAATTCTTTCTATCTTCAAAGCATGGTTTTCCAGATCCAGTGTACTAAAAAAAAAAATCCAGCTGTGCACTTTTCTCCTGCCCAAATGGTTCTCTGGTGGCACAAACAAACCTGACTGGGTGTGATTTTTGCACCACAAACACAGCACACAAATGGAAACGCTTTTACTTGTTTACTTCAGACACACTATCAACGGGCCAGGGAGCATTATATATTTTGTACACTTTTCTGGCAACAACATGAAGGATCTTGAAGATCTTAACCTGAATGGCTAAACGTATTGGTGGTGGTGGTGAAGTGCTGGTCATAAGTAGAGTTTCAAAACAAGACATATTCACCAGAGCGAAAAGGTTCACAGAATCCTCTGTTTAAGTGCCATTAAAGATTTGTTCTTTAATATTAGTGCTGAATGACATGCTCGGGTAAGTTTGCTGGCTACAAGAAGAAGGTCTGCGCTTTGGTCAGCTGTAATGTCCGTTAAATGGCTTTGTTCTGTGAAAGTAGTTGGAGCTTCACCCCATTTATAGACAGAACGTACTACAAACATCCTGGATGTCATAAATGTCATCTTAGCAAGTGAAAATATCTTATAATTATAAATTTATCTAGAATTTCCTCTATAAGATGGCGATAAACCACATCTAAGATTACTAAACCTATTTCCAGATGCTTTTATTCATTTCAAGCTTTAAATGGTCTTAATCTGTTCTCAGCTGAATTTGATTATTTCTAGAAATAAATGCTAACATTTGTAAAATGATCTGCCAAAAGAACAAGACTGTCACAGCAGAAATTAGAACAAAAATGGTTAGAAATGTCCTTAATAATGTTATATTTGGTTTATTGTGATCTTATAAAAGAAAACGCTACCTATGTGAAATTATATTCAAGGTCCTTCCGCTTGCTAAGATGTAAATGTTTGCAGTGTCGTCGAGACAAAAAGAAATGACTAAATCAATAACCTGAAAACTCGCTGTGATCATTAGCAATCATATAAAATGACTCTTTTGTATGTTTGCTCTGTGAGTAAAACGTGAGTGAATTCAAGGTTTTGATGACAAAAAATGCACCTTTCACATTTTCCTAGTTCCTTTTGAGAGCGTATCGAATAATGGGCACTTTCACTGGGACTTTGTAAACCCTGCACCGGAGAAAGCATGGGCTCTGAACGCATGTCCTCTCTGAGCTCATCAGAAATCATCACCAAGGAGGTAAAGAAATGAAAGAGGTTTAGCACAATAGATGGCCAGCAATTTGTTTACCTCTTCTGATCTGTAGGGTTTCAACTAGATTGGTTTCATCGTGTGTTAAGCTCAGTGGCAAAGCAGTTTTTATGTTAAGCATTTTTTCCTTTCAGCAATAAATGAGAAAGATTTCATGGACCTCTGAGTGACGGCATGGGAGAATGTAAAGGATTTTTGCACTGTGCTTCATATTCATCACCGTTCATATTGATCAGTTGGTGCAGCTCTCTGAATTGAAGACAAAACAGTAATGTGAGCTCATCACTGGAGTCCCCTGGGTCACTGTTTTTATGTTCCTGCTGCCAAACATCACAATAGATTGATGTTAAACATGCATCTGGACACCTGCCTGGCAAATCTCCATCTCTACTCAAAGCCTGATCATTGTGGCTACTGCTGCAGTGAAAATATCTATATTTTAATGCAAGTTTCACAACTCGTTTTTGCATCATCGTGCATCTGCTTCTGGGCTTGAACAGCACTTGCACATCTCTCTGCTCTCTATCGCGCTGTCACATTTAGTCGTTGATGAGAATCTCTTCACTGAAGCTCTTTTGTTTTGTTTTGGGTTTTTTCCTTCAGAAAAAGGGAGGTCTCGACTAAAGTTTATTAACTTTGTCTCAGCCAATCAGGCCGCTGTGTCTGAAATGGCGTCCAATAAGGCCGAGCGAGAGGCTGGAGGCGGATGTTGCTTAGCAACTGCAGGTAGAATCTAGGATCATGTCGAAGTCATTGTCTTATCTCGGATCCATGTGAGACCTCACATGTTTATTACAGTGTTTTTTTGTGTGGTATTTTTAGTAGAAACATCTTTATGACAAATGTTACACAAGGAAGCAAAGTTGTCTGATTGACCTAAAGGGCAAAATCACAACAGAAAACATTGTGTTTCTTAGCCGTTAGGTTTGCACTTGCAAATGTCTGTCAATAGCAAAAGCACTCCGATTGTGCTTTTTCCAATGGCTTTAACTAGATCAATAAAAAAAAAAAAAAAAAACAGCCCATGCTGATATTACTGCAGGAACTCGGGATATCCGTCAAAAAAAAATGTCAGGAGTCAATACACCTTTGCAAACAGGACTGTCTGTAGGGATTATCTCACGCAAGCTAAGACTAATGTTGTTCATAGACACTGCACATTTTAATCAATATGCAGCTGACTGACTTGTTGGGTTTTTTTCTTTTTTCCTTCTCGTATCTTCGTTAGTATGAATCCTCATCCATTTCGTTAACAGTGCAGCTATGTGTTTTGCTCAATAATATAATATCCAGAGATGGAAGCAAGCGAGGACAATACGATGTGTCAAAGAAAGCGGGGATTTTGAAAACCAAACCCAAAAAAAAAAAAAAAAGAGTCTTTTGAGGGTAGTGTTGCTGCATCTCAACTCACACTGCTCCCATAACAGGTGAGTGGCGGAAGAAGACGCACTCATCCTCCTACATGCCGACGTAAACAGATGCGTGCGCTCCTCCCACGATGCGACACAGCATCGTTGTCGCCCCACCTCCCCCAACCCCAACTAGCCGCTTCACAGATGCCATCCTTTTGTCCCCAGGTAATTACAGCAGCGTCTGCGAGCCTGCAGCACAATCCGGCCTTGAGCACTTTTCATCCCACCGGCACGCCAAACATATTTAACACACTAACTTTAAGCCTGTTATTCTGCCTGTTGACATAAGACAGGATAACGCCAGATTCAGGATGTGTGTCAGGGGTCAAAGTCTTATCAAGTTACACGAACTGTGCTGTATGACACCAGTCTGTAAACAATTAGAGCTTGTTGACTTGAATGCTGTTTCGTGTTCTTGTATTCATGTTTCATGACTATTTAGTCATGATCAAAAAAGCCTAAAGCAGTTTTTCATCCGACATTATTACAGGCCTGGAAATACATCTCCTTATTCAATTATTCAGCATTATCATTGTTTTAGGTTGTTGTTTTGGGGGGTTTTTTTCCTTTTCAAACATGCTTTTAGGGCACCTTTTGTTCTGCACTCCTTTGATAATTATAATATGAAAAAGAAGAGGTTTTTTTTTATTGTGTAAATAAAACTTTCATGAGTTTGTGATCTCAAAGTGCTTCCCACTGAAAACAATGAAGTAAAATGTATTTTAATGGCATACACTACTTTGCCACAGACACTGAATTATACATTTATCTGTAATAGAAAGGAGAAAACGCTGCAAATAGCAAGGAACTATATACACGTCTATGATAAATCAACTATTAAAACATAGCATCATATTGATACGGGGGCATTTGGATTGTTAGTTTGTTCAGTCGTTGCTTTTTAATTGTTGTTTTGTTTCTTTTTTTTGTGTGTAGAACTAAAAATCTTATATTGTAAGTCATTAGAATAACCCTAAGTTAAAAGTTAAGAATGGATCTGTGGCTCATTTGAATTATTAGGAATCAAATAGTGTAATATACCTACAGTCAGAGCCATAAATATTTGGACACTGACAAAGTTATTATCTCAGATGTCGACTACAAGTACACTGGAGCTGAAATTAAATAAAGAATATGACTCAAATATACGATAGAACACAAAATGCAGAGTTTCAGCTTTAAGGGTATTTATATCCAAATCAGGTGAAGGGGTAGGAATTACAGCCCCATATCCACCCCCTAGCCAATTAAGTGAGCTAAAGTAATTAGACAGTTGGGTGCTCAGCTGTTCCATGGTATGTGTGTGTTGTTCCCTCATTATTCAACTTAGGATCGAAGATCTAGAGTTGATTTCACGTGTGGCATTTTTTTTTTTTTGCATTTGGAATCTGTTTCTGGTAACTTTCAATATGAATCCAAAGAGCTGTCATAGTCAGTGAAGCTAGCCATCATTAGGCTGAAAAAATCTAAAAATAAACCCATCAGAGGGATAGCTGTCAACTTAGATGTGGCCAAAGCAACTATTTGGTATTTGGTACAAATGAAAGAATCCACTGGCGAGCTCATGAACGCCAAAATGCCCAGAAGACCATGGCAAACCAAGTGGGGGGGAAAAGACAGAAGAAATGACAGAAGAAAAACCCCTTCAGAGCATCCGGTCAGATCAAGAAAACTCAACAGGGGGTGTCAAAGTCAACAATCAAGAGAAGACTTCACCAAAGTAAATACTGAGGGTTTACCACAAGATTGAAAACCACTGGTAAGTCTCGAAAACACGAAAACCAGACTGGAGTTTGCCAAAAACATCTCAAAAAAGTCTTTAAAGTTCTGGAACAACATCCAATGGGCTGATTAGACAAAGATTGAAAGCTGGGAGGAGAAGATTGTGGAGGAAGGAAGGAACTGCTCATGATCCAAAGCATACCGCCTCGTCTTATGGTCATGGTCATGGGCATGTATGGCTGCCAGCAGAACTGGTTCCCTTTTATTTACTGATGATGTGACTGAATTTACTGTCATGATGTGAATTCGAAAGAAACCCAAGACTTTTTTTACACCACTTATGCATGTATTAGCATACATTTATAAAGCCTTGTCATTTCTGCACTGCTCACGCAATGCTGATGGAAACACTTTCAAATTAAAACTGAATGAACTTTGCACTCATACTCCTTATTTTCTTTCAACTCCAATATTCTGTGGTAGATAGTTGACTGTATTTCAGCATATAATTATATCATAATGTTGCCCTGTGATGCACTAATGTACAACTGAGGCGTCATTCCCAGCTTACTCCCAGTGCTTCTGTTACTGGCTCAAGATCCACCAGTGACTAAACGAATGAATGCTAGGGTCCTGGGTCTAATGTTACAAAAATCTAAAGAAGGTCCATTACGTAGGACTGAACCAAATGAATGCCCCTCTCTTACCGCTCCCATTCCAAGCATGTATTTGAACATAAGGTAGCCGTCAGGTGCCAATAGCATACGTCCAAGTGCTTATATTAAAAATCCCTTGCTTTTTCCATGCTAAAAAATTAAACATGATCCTCCATTTTTCAAATTTGGGTTCTCAGACTTGTTATCAGCAAACATCGATTCCTCTGATTTCTTCTTCCGGGCTACAATCGTGGTGCAAAATGGCGGCATGAAACATTAATAATAAACCTATCATTTGTGCTTGTCCTAGCCCCACTGTAATGACACTTAAGTATGAAAAATGGCCTTTAACATACAGAAATGTGTGAATCTATTTAACATTTTATTCTTGAAACATCATAATTTTCCATTATAGGTTATGAAAAATATCCACTTCACTACATCCACGACATTCACTAAATCCTGTTACCCAAGCAATTTTAACCCTATGAAACAGTTGGTCTATTCCACGGGTCACATGCTTAGCAGGAAATTGTATCGTATGTCTCCTGAAGATAGGAAGGAGAAAAGTAAAAATGTTTTTTCACATTCCTTTTTTATTATTATTATTTTCACTGATGAGGTGAGTATGAAAATAAAAAAAATAATAACAATTAAAAGAAATCAGTTTTAAGTAAATCCTTAGAATATCCTTAATGTCTATGGATACTAGTTAAGTTTTGTGCATTTGTTAAATTCTACCTTAAACATTCCTTTAGCCCTGTTTCTCATTTAAGAGGAAATTCATCCTGTCAGCAATAAAACCTTGTAAACACGAGAGCTTGTTGCCTGAGACGGGTTACCGCCGATTTGAAATGTTAAACAAGTGTTTACTTAAATTTTTTTTTTTTTTTTTTATAAAAATATTTAGGTGATATTTGGAGAAGAATCAGGCAGCAGTTCCACAAATCTCTGGGACATCCTGCAAGAAGTCTGGCATGACATCTTGAGCAATTATTAAGGGTTAAAAAACAAACAAACAAAAAAAACCCAGAATGCTAGTATGAGCAAAGTGGTTAGAAGTATTCTTAAGCAATTTCAGGAAGAGAAAGGGTCGTAAAATGAAAACAGAAAACTGTGATGAAGAGAATGCCGCTGATATTAGTTAAATGCTTGGCAGGTTGAAGATAATGTGCAAAGTGTGATTTGATTTGTACTACCATGTGAAACTAAACCAGAAATAGATGTTGACTCATATCTGCCCTTGGTGACTCTTGCATAAAACATCCTGATGAGCTGCAAGTTCTTTGAAGATCAGTGAGAGTGGTTTCTTTAAGTCAAACCAGGGATGAAAGCCTTGAGGATAAAAAAGATTTAATAAAACAGTGATAAAACAGGGTGTAAAATGCGTCACATTCATCCACTTTTTATATATTGAAGGATCTATATCTATATCAAAGCATTTGAATTCATTCATTCATTCATTCATTTAACATTAATCATTCACCGCAACGTTATCAAGTTCAGATGACAAAACTGCAGTATGAAGGGTCATATATTAGACATTACTGATTAGCTAATAAATGTGCATATATGTAATGACTACATTTTTTTTTTCACATTAATGGCTCCTCCTTAATTATTACTAGTGTCTGGAAATATGAAGGCCAATGAACGATGAACAAAGTGACTGTAACTCTAATTACAGTCAAAACGCTGTCTCAAAAAAGTTTCATGGAGAGATAAAACATGACATCAGTAACTTCTCTTATTTGTGTCTGTTCAGTATTGAGCTCAATTTTACAGGGCAAACTCCAAAATACTGGCTAGTTACTATATGTCGGGTAAAAAAAGAAAAGTGACAGGTTTGGGGTATTTGGGAATGGTTAATGGTTTGTAACTTGGTCTTGGTTAGATGGGTTTAAATTGCACGAGTATATTTCATATGAATAACATTTTCAAATATTGGCATAATGTGACATTAAGGGATATATATATATATTCACGTTTCCAGAAACAGTTGTTATTAAGGAGAAGCAAGTAAAACTTACAACATAAGGTAGAAAAGTGAGAACGTACTATATAATAAAGTGCTAATAAGCTGTTTTCAAAAACATTTTCTTTACTACTTATTGCAAATTGGTTTGCAGTGAATTAAAGTCTTTTGAACTACAGTTCTGTTCAGTTCTCAAATTTGACTGGTGTTAATTACATTTCCATAACAGAAGCTCTGATGATATTTTCAGTTTCAGTGTTTCTATCAATGCACTTTTTCTCATTATGGTTTCTGGAGTAAGTCTGGTTTCAAAACCTTTTGTGCATTGATTTGGACTTGTCTCCTTCTTATGCACTGGCTTTCTATAACACTAAACAAATCAAAAGTACAGTGTCTTCTTAATGAAAAAACTAGAAGACAAACAAAATACTCGAAAATGTGCTGTTATTGAGGGGAAAAAAACCCTCTTCCTGGTAATTACAGTAACTCCTCTTTGTGTCAGGCCACACCGACTACACCACTGTTGATTAACAGCATGGCCCTCCTAATGATTTACTCCATACATACGCAATACTGAACTTTCATCATTTACATATAGATATTGAGTTGAATGCATTAAAACTGTGCGTCATGTAAATGTAAATTTGAATTAAATCAGATATTCTGATAAGCGTGCATTTAGAAAGAAGCAGAAAACGATTTCAGTGATTGGTTCCTTAATAAAGAGAATTCTAATATTCTGTATATGTTCTGTAAAATTCCACATCCATCCTGTTAACTGGAGCGTCGCCCGATTTAAATATTTCCCTTACTTTATTGTGTAACAGCTTTCCATTTCTTAGGCTTCACCTTTCAGAGTCAACTGACCAAACAATATGATTACGAGACCCATCGCTGAGCTCCAACCACAATCAACAATGCTGATTCAACTCCGCTCCGCTGAATACCACTGACTGACGTAAGTGAGCCAATGACGCGTCAAGTCCAACCCAGAGGTGAGAAATGGTTTGCCTTTTCCGGGAACACTGAAGGTCACAAAAGGTCACAGGAGGTCAGAAGCTGATGGCGCCTCTGCAGGAAGTACAGCAGTCCTGACATGAGATTCAGAACCTATTATGCCGATGTCAGGGCTTGTTTATCAGGCATGCATGTTTTCTGCTGGTTTGCTCTCTTTGTGAACCGTGAATTTCTTGTTCTAATTTTTGGCAATCACTGCAGCCTATTTTCAGCATAGCACAGATTTATATGTAGATGTATAGCGTTTTCATTGACTGATGTAATATACGGATGCTGAGAGCAACTCGACTAAGCAATTCTTTGAGAGTCTGTGACTGCCCTATGCTGTGTTTATTGCCATCCTCTCGGAGTGGAAAATATTCAAATGGATGGTATGGAAATCTCTGGATGAGCTCCGATTTGAAATGTAAAGCAGGGTCTCCAGGAGATGAGCTGGCGCCCTGCTGCACCCTCTCCACAACTCAGCCAGATATCCGAATTCCGTGTGCAGGGAGAAATCTACGGATCTGGAGTAGGTGTGGAAATCGTACCCGATCCAATGGGACCTCCGGTCCGGCTCCTAACTCTTCGCAACTGGAAGGTAAGTGAAAAAGGGACGGAACCTGTTGCTGTGTGTGTCACTTTAGTAGGTCTATTTTTTTAAATTGCTTCGCAAATACGAGTAACAAAGTACAAAGTCTGGCTCCTGATCTGTTCCTCAAAATGTAACATATCTATAGATGTGTAAACCGGCTAGGGATTGATTTCCGAAGCTGAATAGAACGCGTTTTTACGCCTGTACGCTTACCGTACCGAATTTTTGACGAGAGAAAGCTTTTCGGGAACCGGGTACTGAGAGAAAACAATACAGCTGCCATTCAAATATATTCAAACCATCCTGATGAAATGCCACAGCACCCTCATCAGAAAGGTGAATGACAACAGGCAATGGCCCTTAGCGTGGAACTTTTGAACGACGGAAATAATGTGTCGCAATTAGGTTACGTGGCGAATGAGTCCTCTGGGAGATGTGCCACAGAATGACTCTCGCTGTCAAAGTCACAGGAGCTTAACCATGACCTCTGCAACACAGTAGGAAGGTATTTGGGAAATTATCCTTCCTTAAGGGGGCATAATTGAATCTAGAAGTCAAAAAAACCCAAAAGTTGTTATGGGTCCTCCATACGGACGCAGGGCTTGTAGTTTCTTTTACAATTGCATTTGAATGAAACTACTTACTACAAGTCTCAGCTGGAATTGGGACAACGCATTTTTAACCTTTTTCAAAAGTACTCCGTTTTCTCTCGATTTAACCATTTCTATAGCCACCCACTACCTAGTCTTCCCCATTACATAACAGCTGTCAACCAGGGAGCATGAACTCTAACACACGCTTTCTTCTAGACATGTGACAATAGCTAGTTGTTTACTCTCACTCTGATTGACCAGGCAGAAATGATTGCCTTATATGGAAAGCTAAAGACAGTCTATTTGCATGTTCCGAAGCTTTGGTGTCGCACTGAATGTCCTAAAATCTGTACTATTACACAGTAGTCGATTGATCAATATATGCCTAGATTTTTCCTTTCAATGGGTCAGGTTTTCAAATGCTGCAGAAAAACAAGCAGATACAAAATTGATAAGGATTCGTGCAAAGAGGGTGATTGGGGGTCCACCCCCGCACCCCCCATGAATTTAGTCATTAAAAAGTTACACCCAATAGCCCAACCACGACCCTGTTTTTATGTCCACCGAGTCGTGAAAATGTTTACGACTCTGCAACCCTGTAATCATATTGGCAACGAAGGAGACCTCTCAGGAGCTAGTTTATAGAGTTTTGCCCATGTGTATACATCATGTACTTCTCAGTTTATACTTTAGATAATGTTTTATTTTTTTAACTTCTAACGTCTCTACAGTGTGAGTTCTTTGTGGAAACTGAACATTTTTAGTGTCAGTGTGGTCCATATTTACTACTGGTTAAATTTCCTTTTGTAAAAAGTCAGAAGAGTCAGTTACCCAGAGTGGTATAGTAGTTAGCACTGTCGCCTCACAGCAAGAAGGGCCTGGGTCCAGGTCTCCGGGTCCACAAGGGTGCCTTTCTGTGTGGGCCTGCTTGGGTTTCCTCCAGGCACTCTGGTTTATTCCCACACTCCAAGCACGTGCAGGTTAGGTTGATCAACTACTATAAATTGCACATAGGTGTGAATGGTTGTTTGCTCAGGGTCCAGCGTGTACCTGCCTTGTGCCCATAGCCGGGTGAGTTTGGCTTCCCTGTGACCCAAGAGAGTGAGAGAATGACCGTCATTGAGACTTACTACTGTTATTACGGCATTACTGTTCAGACTCTTCTGACTTTGTTCTTTCGAGATCGGCTATTGTTAAACAGCGTTGACACTTTGTGC
>JAOVYU010000042.1:5554540-5587935 GCA_025674565.1 Synodontis membranacea | reverse complement strand
TAATATTAACAATCAACAGACGGATTTGTAAAAACTGAAGTGGATTTAATGCAGGGCTGATTAACAGATGCTAGAGAAAATGTCTAAATGCCAGGCAAATTGTTTTTTGGCAGCGTGGCCATTAATGTGTGCGGAAGGGTCTCAGAGGATGAATATAATCACTCAGACGCAGCCAATAACAGTACCCATCACAGCATTGCACCGGGACCAGTGTTCCATGCCAAAAATCACATCTCTGGATGGTGTAGGTCAAATGGTAGGCTTAGCTGGTAGTCTTGTCTTGCCTCACAGAAATCTTCTCTTCCTAGACATTTCTCGTGCCATAGAGCTGCTGGACAAACTCCAGAGAACAGGAGAAGTACCTCCACAGAAGCTTCAGGCCCTGCAGAGGGTTTTGCAAAGCGAGTTCTGCAACGCTGTAAGAGAGGTAAGTGTATTGTGCGTCATTTTGGTCACTCGTCAATTCCTACTCTCAAGCTAGTTCTGCTCTTTCACCAGTAGTTCTGTGGAAGCTGAAAATGATTCCTTATTTTGTATTCATGGTTGTGATGAGATTTTTTTTTTTTTTTTTTTTTTTTTTTTTTTTTTTTTTATAAAAGCTTCTTAACTGCAACTGAGATTTTTCAAGATGACCGTCATGTAAACAGTTAGGGCTGGGCTGTATTCTCTCATTCCTTTTACAAGTGCATCGGTAGCAAACTTGTCTTCAAGATTGGAAATGTCTTCATGTATCTTGGCATGTTTTTGTCACATCGCTCACCCCTAAAAGGAATACTTTAACCAGTGACAAGAATCATGACACACATTCCTGTTCACCCATAGACCTGTTTACTTGAGCTACATGTTACACAGTAATATGAGGCAGTCTGTAAGTAAAGAGAAGTTTTAGCAAATGAAGGTCTAAGGTTATATACGTCATCTGTTCAGAGATGGGGCTAGTTTTTCAGAGGGAAGGATCATGCATTACCTAAAGTAAGAAGTGCCTCAGCAACTTTCTGCGTCAGTGCTTTTCTTGTATTACAACCTCTTTTCTGTTTTTTTTTCATCGCAATAAGGCCTCAGAGTTCAATCCCTTTCAGTTTAAGCCTTTGCTCTTTAGCATATTATTATAAACAACATGCACAGTTCACTAGGTCATCTTATGTCGAGTGTCGTTGTCACTAATTAGCTGTAAGCCAAGCGGTTCTGTACACACTGCCAAGTTTATATTAGGAAAGTGAAAGATCAGTTAAAATCCGCAAATAGTTACTCCCATCCTTTTTCTCTGAAACGAGGGTCTCGGATGGCAAGTGCCGTAACTCATGTAGTTAACTCAAGACTGTGCTGGCAGTTGAGTCAGTTCTGTCCTGCTGCTTTGTCATCTGTCGTTTTTGTACCGTCAACCTCTAGAGGCCAGGAACGCAGTGTGGTGCAGTCCACAATCCATTACCTCATAAGCATTCGACCTAATTCAAGTAGCTAAAAATGTCAGAGTGTATATAGAAACTGAAAAAATGCGTGGAAATACTTAGTTCTTTAGCAAGCTAATGCCAGGACATCTGACACCGGAACTAAGGTGCATCCTGAAACACTTAAACCGTCCTGTGATGGTTACGTCTTGCACCACATGGTTGAACATGGTTTATCCAATTTTGCCACATCCTGGCTCAGTGGAGTCAATAATAAGGAGCAGATGTTCTGAGGAAGTCACACTAAAAGAAGACGTAAGATATCGTATGTCTTTAACTTTAAACATATGTTACATGTTACAGTGATCCGTGTAGAACTTTGTAAAGCACTCAACTGACAGAGATAAGTGCAGAACAGTGTGTCCAGAGTCCACGGTTCGATCCTAAGCGGGTTAGTGTTTATGTGGAGTTTGTCTGTGTGTGGGTTCTCCGGTTTCCTCCCACCTCGCAGAAACATGCCAGTAGGTGGATCTGCTTCACTATATTGGTCCTAGGTATGAATGATTGTAGGCATGGTACCCTGGGATAGACTGATATTCTGTCCAGGGTGCATTCCCACCTCTCACCCAACATTCCCCAGGTTGACTGTAACCCAGACCAGGATTCAGCAGCTACTGAAGATGACTGCAAGAGTTTCAGCTGTCGTTACAAGATGTTTACAAAATCCTATCAGTTGTTCTTGACCCATTCCTGAAGTCAGGGCCTACGCATGCTTAGCTTAGTCACGCCTAAGGAAAGTTCAAGTCTTGGCTTTTCTCTCTATTTGTTAAATGAGCTCCCCTGCAGTGTAGTGTCTGTTTTTGTTTTTTTTTTTTTTAAACTCTTGCATCAGGTGTATGATTATGGGTTTCAGAGTGATGACCTAGTTTGAGCTATTTCACCACCACTGATGATGATGATGATGATGATGATGCGTGGTAGACGTGTTCTACCTCAGTAGTTGACGAACGCCCTGGCTGCTGAATGACTCAACAGTGCTATCCACTTAAAGCTGTTTATTCACTCCTTGCTCTATACCTCCAGGGACTTGTACTCATGGAACATCTTAAAATAGAAGTGCAAATCTGTGATCGGGTTCCACCTGCATTTTGAGTTATCTCCGGAATTAACTGATCCTAGAATAGCATTACTGCTCAGAGATTCTTTGTAAATACTGACCTAGATTTTGCAGTTATATGGTACTGTTATGAAACTGGTAGCTATTAGATCAGATTATTAACGTGTGGCTTAATAGACATATGATTGTAGAATGTTAAGTTGTTGATTTTTTTTTTTTAATAGCATATTGATTTTGTGTGTGATTTTCCACCATGTTCACAGGTCTATGAACATGTGTATGAGACAGTGGACATTAACAGCAGTCCAGAGGTCAGAGCCAATGCCACAGCAAAGGTAAACTCAATAATGACTGTGATCTAAAAGACTAATGATGGTTATCTTAATCTTGTTTTGAAACAAATCATTACAGCATGAGTCATGTCAAGAGGAAATAATAATTGCTTTAATAATGCTCTTCTTGTTCTTGGGTTTTTTTGTTCGTTTTTTTTTCTTTCAGTAAAGTAGGCAAATTTACCACCGTAGTGCACGTCATCACCACGTACCAATTCTCATTTGATTGTGTGATTTTAAGGCAAATTGTTAAACATTAAAGTGTTTTAACATTCTGGTGAAGGCTGTATTAGAAAATCATTTGTATTTTTTGCTATATTATTCTTATATATAAATCTTAAATGAGAAGAAATTCTAATTCGTAAATGTGAGGCCATTTTGACATGATACTGTTTAGAAAACTGGATATTTCTGGTTAATCTGATTCCAAAATACTAAGCAGTTTTGCCTTTATCTTGAATTTTATGTACTTTATAAATAGAGATTTATTAAGCCTGAAGCCGACGTGAAAATAAAACACTTGTTCCCCCTTTCAGTGTGTTGTGAGTGAGTAACTGGCTGATCAAATAAATAATGAAATAATAGTTTGTATGTCATCAGCCTGCTCCACCTTTCAGATATTTTCTCTCGTAATTAAGCAAGGTTAATAATTAGCAAAAAAAAAAAAAAAAAATAGGAATAATAATTTTTGCCAAGTGTATATGTGTATATATATATATATGCTTTAGCATACATGCTCTGCATGTTCCCTAGGCAACAGTGGCAGCATTTGCTGCAAGCGAAGGACACTCCCACCCTCGCGTGGTGGAGCTGCCAAAAACTGAGGAAGGCCTCGGTTTCAACATCATGGGAGGAAAAGAGCAGAACTCGCCCATCTACATCTCCCGCATCATCCCTGGAGGCATTGCCGACCGTCAAGGTGGCCTCAAGAGAGGAGACCAGCTGCTCTCGGTCAACGGAGTGGTACGTAGACAGCTTTGATGAGCGTTAATATCGGAGTGAAACTGGAGGCGTACCAATTCCACCGTGGATACAGAAAAAAATATTAAAAGAATTAATATTGGAGGGTAGTAACCGACATGCGGTGAATGAGTCTGCTCTCTGTAAGCTTCTGTTCCTGCACACGACTGCAGGTTTTGAGACAGTTTGGAACTTATTTTCATCTGCATGTTGAAGGCATAAAATACATCAGTGGATAATGTTGAATCCAACCTGATGGCAATGCACAATTTCCTAGTTTATAAAAAGGTTTAAAAAAACTAGGCAAAGTCTAAAGACATTAGTCTGCTGCCTACTTTTTCCAACTCACAGGAGGCAATTAACGTGACTGACATGGTATCGATGCTGGGATATCGAAATCTTATTAAATACATTGCAAATACAAGTGAACCTTCATAACTTTTTTTGTACAAGTTGCACTGTTCAGAATACTGTACAGTTTGTAAGGTGCATGCGACATTTATGACAGGTTTTAATGAAGGTGTTGATCACCTAGTCTGCTTGACACTAAAAATGACTGAAGTGAGAGGAACAGTCTGAGACCTATATCTTATTAGATAAAACAGATATTGACGAAGTTTATCTTTGGGATACAATTTGCAGTTGAAACAAGATGATAAATCGCAGTATGTCACAACGTATGCTATTGCAATACTCAGCGTGGGAAAGCAGATGGGAAAGTCAGTTCACCAAAGGGGAAACGTGTAGGACATGAAAGACATACATCTCACGTTTCCTCTTCAGCGTATCGACTTTCCTGCTGAGTGAGTCTTGGAAAATTCACAGACCTGTCATGTCACAAGCCTCATGAGCCAATAGAATGGTTTCTTTGATCAATAGTAAAAATGTACAGAGGAGCTGAGTTTTATTAATAAATGATTGCACTGGACTTTTGCCTCTGTACGCTCTTACTGTTGCTGGCTGTACACCTCATCCAGCAACATGGATAAAGTTTCTCTGAAGATTATATTTTATTTTTCTCTCCCTACTTAGGAGTGACTTGTAAGAATAAGGTTGTTTGTTGTGCTTTATAGTCATGTAAGCGCAAAGATGTTCTTTATAGCTGTAACTTTTTTTTTGTCAGGAATATTTGCAAAATGATTCTATCTAATTCTGGCTAACTAATGTGGCATCTATGTTTTTTCCTCTTCCTTTTGTAGAGTGTGGAAGGGGAGCACCATGAGAAGGCAGTGGAGCTCTTAAAGGCAGCTCAGGGCACAGTCAAGCTTGTAGTCCGTTACACCCCTAAAGTGCTGGAGGAAATGGAGTCTCGGTTCGAGAAGATGCGATCTGCCAAACGCCGCCAACAGAACAGATACCCGCAGTAGGGTAACCTGCCTGTAGCTCTCATGTCATCTCTCTCTCTCTCTCTCTCTCTCTCTCTCTCTCTCTCTCTCTCTCTCTCTCTCTCTCTCGTTCTTTCTGCCCAGGGATTGGACACACATACAGCACTTCTTTTTTCTGCTTTTCTGGAATTTTCTTACTTCCCTACCACTTCAAGATTGAGCACACACTTTTTCACGGTTTTGTGGAAATAAACACTACTATCCCCCCCCCCCCACTGTGGTTACACAAACACAACGACACGCAATGTATATCACTCTGTGTCAGGTGAAGGTTGAGGGGCAGGATTGCAAGGGGACCATCACCGATTTGCTTCTGAGGTCATGTAAATGAATTGATTAAAAGTTTAAAAAGTGCCTCAAGAGCTTAAAGATAAAAAATGTCATAGCTCCCGAGAAACGTACTATTATTGTATGTTACATAATACTGACAGACGAGCAAAATGAATGTGCATTCTTCTTTTAAACACTTGAACGCTAAATTATGATGAGCGTAAGGAGGGCATTGGAGGTAGGAACAAGATGTCATATAACTTGTACAGCTGGAAAGAAACGTCACACTGCTCCACAAGCAAGAACACTATCATTATCAACACTTTCATGCTGCATTCTTTGTTTTTATCTTAGTTTTGCTCTATTAATAATAATAATAAAAAAGGAATTCATTTCCTGGGGTTGGAGGATATTTTTTTAATCACATATGATAATGCTTTTGATTCATTGGTTAGGGATTGTATAGAAAGTCCTGTTACCATTATAAAATTTTTGTTACTATTTTTTTTGTTTTTGTTTGTTTTTTGTTTTTTTCTAGTTCCTAGCTTTCTCAGCATTTCCCATTTCTATTCGGAATCATACAGCAACATGAAGCAACAAGGTAATATAGAATGTTGAAGGATTGGTGAAGTAAAGGTTAAGCACTGACTCCCTTCAAACTGAAGACTTGGGTGAAAATATTTAATTACACTGAGATATTTATTTCTTTTACCCTAGACATATTTTGTAGCATAAAAAATCTATTATGTATATGCAGTAGCTAGGATTTATTTGCTATTCCTATTGCCAGGGTTGTTTTTTTTTTTTCTTCAGTAGATTTGACTTGTAGTTGCTTACGCTGTTTACAGTCTTTAAGACCCTAAATATTTTTCATATACAGTACTACAGTGAATGAGCTGCATTATTCAGTAAACCCAGATGAATATTCTCTTCATCCTGCTTATTCATTCCATGCGAATATTTGTACCGATTCAGAAATCATTCCACGGATGTTTCACTCTTGCTCCGTGTGCTCATTGTGCACAATCTGAAGGGAAAAAAAGGCAACATTTCGTACGTGATTTTAACATTCAGTGCATGTATTTTTACTGTCACTGATTGAAAGAAAACATCTATTCTTCTGTCTCCTGAAATATTTAGCATGTTTCTAATTGTAGACATTCATTAATCATTGAGAGATGTGAGGAGAGGTGATTGCGTTAAAAAAAAAAAAAAAAAAAGAAGCCTTCTTGTAATTAAAACTGTTCAACCTTCCTTAAAATCCATTCTGGAAAATGAAAGAGTTGGATGCTTTCGTTGTTCTCTGAAGTTTTGAGAGCTCAGGTTGCATTTCTCCATCTCTGACTTTTTCCCCTGACATTTCACGACCTGAAGTTACACTAAGCAATAAAGCTTGCTCTTCTTTCTTCAGCCCCTCTTTACTAAATCTGCGTCATTGTTCACTTTTGGAAGGCTTACTTGCTATTTTTGTAACTGCATTTTCTTATGATGTTTTGCTTGTCTTTTTTGATAAATCTTATTCACAGGAATTTTTTTTTCCAAGGAATTATTTGTATTGATTTTCTTAGGACCTTGTCCCATCATTTTTTCGAGTACAAAGACCAAAACATGCAAATTTTCTGACCGTTATTTGATATCGCATTGAATGTCCAGTATGCTAGATTCAGAACGTTGCTTTAATGAGCCTAAATATTATTGTATCATTTGACATTGCTCTTCTTTCCTGGTGAATTGTCTTACATGTAATGGAGGTGCATAGAATTAAATATTACTTAGGTTTACTTCCAAAAATAAATTATACAGAAATATTGGCTTCTTGCTTTTTTTTTTTTCTTTTTTTTTTTATTGTTTTATCTGCGCTTTTTGTTCAAGCCTCTTTTTACAGATTCTGTATTTAAATCTTGTTCCGGTGCAATTTCAGGATTCATCTCTCCATTTTTTTGGATCATTCTTCTCTTTAATATTGCCTGTCATTATATATCTCTTAACACCAGGGGGCACTGTGAGCTAGTAAACATTTGCAATGAACCTTAATAGGAATTATGAAGCATTGTCAAGAAATATCCCAAGGAAAATAATTAATTATGTACTTATTATATAATTTCTAAATTATTATATAATTTAAACATTCAATGAGTAAAATCATTGTCTACGTGAAGTTAATTAATATATTAGGAAAAGGATTGATAATTTTCTGCCACCCATATACCCTGCCATTTTAGGGTCACAAAACAAACACCTTTAGCTTCTTGGGCTGTGTCGTTTTGTGGCTTGTCATCATGTACCCTATGTTTGTAACATGTAGTCTCAGTCTCCAGTTACAATTCCAGGACCATGTTTCTTCATAGGCCTATCAATATCTTTAAGATGCGAAGACTTAGAAGTGTGTTAATGGTGAAAAATAAGGCATTTGACAGTGTGACAGATGGATGTTTTGCCCAACTCCACCCTAGGCACCTCCTTGCAAGGTGTATTACTGTCTTGAGCATCCATACGTTTGCCTGGAGGTATTCTCACTGTGAGTGATTAACACCACACTCTTCTCGTGATATGTTGGTTCCTTATCTTGGAGAAAAAAATCAAGCGTATGAAATAAAAGCTTTTGTGTACTTTTTTTTATACTGCAATAGAAATGCTGGGGAGTAAATAAACACTTAATCAAGTTAATAAAAACCCAAGGTGCTGAGGTTGTAAATACATTGGGATTTGGATTTTTTAATTTATTTAAGCTTGCTTCTCATTTAGGTTTAGCCGACTGAAGTTGCACAAGGGGGTATTATTAGTCCTCTGCTATAGACTGCTTCATGGGACGTTGGTGACAGCAGTACTACTGAGAAACTCTGTGGTTAAAAAGCAAAAATGATTGGAAGATTGACATGAAAGAAGCATCAGCCAAGTCAGTAAGGTCCATTTTACACCAGACAGTATAAACACATTGTACAGTGGCGCCACACTTGGTATGCTCCAGTGGTAATGAATGTGGCCTTTTACAGCTGGTGCACAGTTTAGACGCACACGATGCTTATTTTAATTGGACCATGGATGCCAGTAGTTGCAAAAAACTCATGTACTGGCCCGTGTTTCAGTAAGTACAGTGACTAAGTGACATGGGCGTTTTAGATGTGTTTGAAAAACAGCATATAATGTTGGTTGCACCTTCACTGTGCACACATTATTGATACTCGTGCGTGAGTGTGATATGTAATAAAGTTAGTGATTTTCGGCAAGGACAATTACAGTACCAGTCAAGAGTTTGGACATACCTTTTAATTCAATGGTTTTTGCTTTATTTTATTAATTTTTTTAAAGTAATGATGGACTGTTGTTTATCTTTCCTTAGAGAACCCAATGGTAGTTGACATAATATGTATTACTACAGTGGTCGAATAGTAACACCTCATCACAACAGAATTGATGATCTCAAACACATTAAGAAGGCAAGAAATTCCATTTACTTTTGACAAAGCACACCTGTTAATTGAAAAACGTTCCAGGTGACTACTTCATGAAGCTGGTTAAGATAATCCCAATAGTGTGCAAAGCTGTCATCAAGCTAAACGCTGGCTATGTTAATGAATCTAAAATATGAAGCATATTTTATACTGTTTAACACTTGTCTGTTTACCACGTTATTCCATATATGTTCCATAAAAGTTATTTCATAGTTTTGATATCTTCAGTATTGTTCTACGGTGTAGAAAGTAGTCAAAATAAAGAAAAACCCATGAATGAGTAGGTGTGTCCAAACTTTTGACTGGTACTGTACATCGAGAAGGATGTTATACTAGGGCTGCAGTGCATGGACTGTTCAGTAGAGTACTGGTCTACAGAGATGTGAAAAAAAAATACAGTCAGGTAAGTCATCCTTTAACATATTCTTGACAAGTGGTGCCTACTTGTCAAGAATTTGTTAAATAATGACTCGCCATGTGCGTGTGGTACATACCGGCAGAATAGTACAAGCCTAAACGCTTGACCCTGAACACTGAGGTGACTCTGTTATGCTGTGGAGGCATTTTACTGGCATGGTTTGTTTCCATGTGTCCCCTTAGAGAGAAGGTCAGTGTAAATCAGTACAAAGTTCTTCTGACTGACTGTCTTAGGATGAAACATTTCTGTACATTTCTGTTCCTGGAGATGTACCTCCCTGAAGACATTGGCTCCAACCGTAATCGTGCCCATCTGACAGTCTAATCATTGCCTTACGTCTTAAGGTGACGGTACAGTAGATCTCCAGGAACCAAGGTTGGTGAACACTGATGTACAAGATATCTTATGGCCTTCAAAGTCACCAGATCGTGACTCGGTTGAATAGCTGTGGGAGTGATGTGTTAGAGTGTGCTCTCTATCATCAAATGAACAAAAATGAGGGAAGGAGTTGTAAAAGAATGGAGGTAATGCCTCAAATACACTTCTGGAGACTTGTAGAATCTGTGCCAAGACGCTTTAGAGCTATTCTAGTGGGATGTGGTGGACCATCACCTTACTAATACATGGTGCAGTGTACCTCAGTAGTAATTGTAATAGATGTTTCAAGAGACCCTTGATGTTTTGAGATAAAGTGCTTCTGAGGTTGTCAGAGGCAAAACCCATTGATATCCAAAAATGGTTGATGTAGTTGATGTTGTCAAAACGTGTCATGAAAAATGTGGCGAGTTCTATTAGCGTTGTCATGTCATTGTTCCCATAGCATAATCTCAGTGTATTATTAACGTGAGGTGCATTGCTGTTTAAATGTTTCGCCACTGAAATCTGCTAGTAGAAAAGTTATGGTGATGTGCGAGGTACTTACGGCGTTCCTCCAGCTTGCACTACAAGCTGTCCTCTCCACTAGCGTTAACGGCTTTACACATGTACACACCTCCGTCGAATGGACACGGCTTCCTGATCTCCAGAGTCAAAATGCCCTGATTGCTGAGCATGCAGTATTTGGCTTCATTTGTGATGTCCATCTTGTTCTTATACCATGATCACCCAATATAGTGTTTGCTTCACTTATGTACATCTCATTGTATGTCTTAAAAGAGATATAATAAATAACCCGTTAACCAATTAACCAATTTAGTAATAAATTACCACAGCCTCTAAATTCAAAGCATGTAACAGTGATACCAAAAATCGCCCAACCTCCATGTTTCTGAGTCTATCTCTAAAGCCCAACACATAAACATGGAGTAACATATCCTTCAACACTTAAACCAAGAACAACAGGTTCTTAGTGTGTCGGTTTGAGGTTATGTCCCTTGGCATTAGCTGACCTTAGCAATGTGCCATCGTAGGAGGGCAAAATGCCACAATATTCATCATAGCTCTTTAAATACGGAACAATTCATTGACTGCCGTCTCTAATTCTGACACGTACTTTAATGCCCTGCATGTCTGGGCCGTGTTTCAGACACCTGATTCTCCCCAGCCCTGCACCAGTGCACTCATGATGGAATTCCAGACACGTCCTGTCATGCTTTTCATGCTTGTCTGTAAACTGTGTCCATGGACACATCCACTTCGGCTTTCCACAGGCTCTGTTAAGTTAATAGTCAGAGCAGGTTGGAGCCATGTTGTTCCTCTTATGATGACATGTTGTTTGCATAAAAAGAGGGTGTGTGGTATGAGAAAAGCATCTATAATGCTACATGTCATTTGTGCCATCGGATTTATTTGATTTAATAGAAGGGCTTATGTTAACGTTTATTGTCAACATGTAAAGATTACTGAGGGTAATTCCTGATTGCAGTGGTTGATGGTATTAAAGGACTATCAGGGATAACCCCCCCCCCGTCTTTCAAAGATAAAAAAGATATATAAGTTCTTAATGGCTATCACATTAAGGTTATTTCCCATTAACAATTGAATATATTGCATTTTTGTGGAACCAAGCGCTACAGTTTAATCACTGGTCATTAGAAAAATACACAGATCATTATGAAGAAGTGAGGATGTGGCTGATTTCTTTCTAGTCCAGACTTCAGATATCAAGCAAACTACCTCCTACCGAGATTTGATCACCCATTGGCCTGATATTTTGAGCCTGCTTCACTGACAAATGACTTTGTATCAGAAACTAAAATATATAGACAAAGCACATATTGTCCAAATCGTAAATTACACAAAAGGACCAAAGTCAGAATTGTAACTTCTGTTTGCAGTTTTTAGTATTTGGAGGATATACAGTATGAAGTCAGGGTAATGCATACTTGATATGCTTAAAAAATATACAAATCACAAAAGCACTTGTCTATCTGTCCTTATGTGTAATGATTTGATTAGCTGTTGGTAGATATTTGATTTTAGCCTCCTTTCCTACAAGCCAACTTTTAAATAGAAGGACATCGAGACAGGATCTTTTATTGAGCATCAATCAAAATATGTTTTATTTTTAATTAAATTACATTACAACACATTTCGTTGTGCAAGAGAGAAAACACCACATAAACTAAAACAGTGATGATTATGATGATAACCATTCATAACTTTAACTTAAACAAAATGAAATGAAATGGTCACAAGCCGCAAACAATAAGCATCAATGAGTGAAATGGTGAAAATGCATTTCTGGCAGACATATTATGTAGTATCTTTAGGTATGTGCAGAAAGTTGAGTGAACACACAAACACAATGAACTCTTTCTGCTCTGTGCTGTAATCTCTGACATGTCCTGAGCTCAGCGGGAAGCCTGGAGGGGTTGCTGAGTCCCTACCGTTTCCACACTCAGACATAAATCTGAGTAGCTCACTTCTTTGTCTCCTCTTTGACAATTTGAGCTGCAAAGCATAGGCAGAAAACATGAAAAAAATCATGTTTATTCAAAGGAAACTGCTGCCAATTCAATGCTTGTAATGTGTTTAGTGAAGTTAATTATGTTTAAAAAAAAACTGCTGGATTAAAAAACTTAAACAAGCTTTTGGGTGATTACTTAAACACAAAGTGTGGCAATTCAGAAAAAAACATTTCTATGTCAAAACATTATCAAATATAAACTTTATATAAACTTTGTAAACTATAAACTCTGTGGTGGTATAAAATATTAATCTGGATATATAAAGCTATACAAGTAAAGGTTAAAAAATGATCTATATAAATGTAAAGACATTTTATCAGAGCCAAAAGAGAATAAAGGTAGCTGTATAATGGTAGTGATCTTACCTTCAAAATAATTCAGACAGAGCAAACCTGAGTTTATTCGCGAACTGGGGAGTCAGTAGCAAAGGGTGAAGAGAAACAGGAAACAGCAAGGAGGAAGTGAGACACACATTTGGATTTATGGATCTCTCTTGAAAAGGATCCATTCTGGACCTTTCCAGTGTATACAGAGTCAGGGTTTCTCAGCTCATAGGACACACTGCTCTGCAAAAACGGACTTTTCCTACATCTAGCCAAAGTCCTGATACTAAAACCTTTCCACTATCCGTATCTTTCTTAGCAACGCCGACTCACACACATATTTCCAGTCAAACACGACCAGGATCTTATGTGCATGAATTGGGAGAGACCAAGAATGGATGAACAAAATGACATTTTAAACAAGGGTTTGAAGATACTTTTAAAATCGACAAACCAAGTGTGGATAATTTGGCAATAGTGAAAAACTATATATATATAAAATATTTTTTCAGGCTGCTCTGGCCATTGAGCTTATGTGTTTAAAGACAAATCAAATATGGGTGGCTTTGTAAACACTTCAGTTTGAAAACAATCAATATCAATAATGCCATTTTACTGTAAATTTAAAGCATGACTGATAACTGAAATGTGTTGTTAATTGTTTTATGAATAGGAGAAAGTGTATGGAACACTAAAGTGAAAAGTAGATAGTGAATAGTATGAAATATTGCACACGTTACAGAAAATACAGAAAAAATAAAGAATAGTTACGGAATTATTCTATGGAACTCATGTAGGTGCATGAGATTCTTCCATATAGCTATCATAAAATGTCTATTATAAAAACATTTTCATTCTGTATCTGTGTATGTCATTGTAAGAATTTTTTTCTCTTCACTGCCAATTAGTTAAGATTATTTAGCTATTTATTATTTAAGATTTATTGAAGATCAGGACTGATAGCCACCATGTTGAGCATTAAAGCTGCCCCATTCATATATCAAGCATGAAAATCTGCAAGGCAGTGCGTCCCTGAAACAGGCGCTGAAAAACACAGCACTCAGATACACTCTTAGGTTCAGGTTTAAAAGTTAATCATCATCCAAAAAAAAACCAAAAAAAACAAGGACATTTGATATATGCCAGAATACTCCATGTTTCGTTGATATGTATTGATACAAACATTAATGTAAGCTGCTGAGACCCAGTACAGTGCAGTATTGCCTATTCAGCCACTAGATTTTATTATTAATACATTTGGCCTTTAAGAAGATCAAGGAGAACCATGACTTTGCACAGAGTCATAGGATTCCTGTTTACTTTAAGGTCTGCCTTGTTGAAAATTCAGAGTAGTGTACAATGTATCTTGTATTAGTATTTGTATTATAATGAAACAATGGATTCTGCTTCGGTCAGCATATATCTACACATACAATTCACAGTAACATGAGTAAATATGGAGAGGCATCTTTTTCATATATGATAACACAGTGTCACTCATATATGACCTCGCATTTAACTGAATGCTATACGGAACAAGGAAACAGGAAGCAGACAGAGATATTATGGAATTATTCCAATTCAGATCACTTTTGCCTGTGTCAGTCTGCATGTGTTATTTATTTTGGAGCATAAATTAAAAAGCTAATGGTGATGTGCGAGGTACTTACGGCGAACCTCCAGCTTGCACTCCACGATGTCCTCTCCACTAGCGTTAACGGCTTTACACATGTACACACCTCCGTCGAATGGACACGGCTTCCTGATCTCCAGAGTCAGAATACCCTGATTGCTGAGCATGCGGTATTTGGCTTCATTTGTGATGTCCATCTTGTTCTTGTACCATGTTATTTTGGGCTGAGTATTAAAATGGTTCAAGATTCAAGAATATTGGTAACAATTGTGGAATTATCAGGACATTTACTGTAGAAACAGGCATAACATTGAATCCACTTACTCAAGCAAAGAGTAAAGCTTTTGTATACAGATGAATCAATGTGATGAGCCAGTATAATGCTTTCTGATCTTCTTGGTCAGATTTCCAATGTGCTTACCTTAGGGATGCCTCTTACAGCACAGCTGAGAGTGGCGTTGTACCCTGCGATGACCGAACGGTTCACCAGCGGGTGTGTGAACTTGGGTGCCTCTGAGAAGTCATGATCTTTGTAGGTGGGTGGCTTGTACTCAATGCCTTAGGTTAGAACAAAAAGTATCGGAGTAATATCAAGATGTCTGTGATGACGCAGTGCATAACTAATATTGATTTAATATAAATATATAATAATTGCAGTCTGTATATAATTATGCATCATGGTGGGATAAATGTTTGAGTAGTATGAGTTGTACATTCAGCTCCTCACACCTGTTTTCTGGATGTATGCACTGTCCTTGGAGTCGCATGGCTCTGGACTCGGGCCCACCATGTTCAAAGCAAACACTCGGAAAACATATTCATTCCCCATGATCAGGTCAGACACCACACAGTTAAGGCGCCGATACTGCTCATAAACCGTGTACCATTCCTGTCAAACAAATACACGTGCAGTTTATGGCAAATGGGGTTTTTTTGGGTAATAAGATGACATTGATTTTACAAAATACAGACTAAATGGTGAAAAAATTTAATTTTATGGTGCTCTGTTAAAAAAAAAAAAAAGGAAAAAGAAATGACAAGTGAAAAATCACATATTACAACAGATCAAATATGTGATTGAGACCCATTTCTTGACATTTTACTCATTTTATGCTTGAAATATTCTTGTTCTACTGCCAGATATTTCTTTTCTAATTTTATGCATTTATTTCTAGAAAGAAGCAAATAATTATAGAATAAGAAAACTTAAAGCTTGAAAACTGTAAAAGCTGAATAATCTTATTTAATCTATAATAAGCTCATAAGAAATATTAGAATATTACGTTTTCCTCTTTCACTTACTGTAGTACGGCAGCTATGAACAGTCGTCCCCTAAAGAGCCTCTCTATTCTTCACTCTTTTAAAATTAATAGGACAAAACCATAACTACAGAAAGTACTCTGACCTGAAGACTTTCCTATGATATTAAAATTGCTGGCCTTTACAAACTCCTTTCAGAAATGCTAAACGTCTCCTTACTGAAAGCTTCACCATATAAATGAGATATTTTTTTAATTTGTTTGTTGTTAAATAATACTGCATTTTTTAAAATCTTTTTATTATCCTTAGATTACTGTTGAATATCCATCATACAAGTTACTATAAAGCAAAAACGTATTGGAACTCCCACATTAATATCAAGTTACAGCCAACGCTACTGTCAGAGCTGCTGCAACAGGAAATGACCCAACACCTGCTGAGCGATCAGAAGTGGGAATTTAGCAGCGCTGCGGTATCGTGACTCATACCACAAACACATTTGCTTGGCTGTGTCATGTAACATGACATGGCTGTAAAGATGTTCCTGCTGCTTCCACTACAAATGTTCCTAATGGATGTCACTTTTATTAGTTGTCATATCATCATGCACCATTTTCTAATCCTTATCATGCACTCAATATTAAATATCACCATTTATAAATATGTAACTATGCAGCGTTGGCCTTTAATGTTGCTGTTTCGCATTACGTACGTATTAAGTCTAATGCTATTAGCATGACAATGTGGGTTGATTGAGTAGATGGGAATAAAATAGCACTCTATGCGCATGTTCCAAGTGCAGGGACCTAAAGTGCTTTTATATTTAGCAGCAGGACGTCTCTGGTTTCTGACTTGGATATTGTCGTGTGAAATGTGATGATCCCGAGCCTCCCATCTCATTGTTCTGGATGCACTAAGAGTAAATTGGGCCTAATACAGATGAGTGGTGTAACTCATATTCAGCCACTAACCTTGTAGAGAACAATGAGAGGAAGAGTGTGGTGTACTGGCAGTGCTTAAATCAGGCTACGGGGAGGGAATAGTTCGACATACCTGCCCCATGTAAAGGGGCAAAGCTGCGCACAGATGACAGACGGTGAGGGCATTTTGGTAGATTGGTCTCCAGATTCTTTGAATGCTGTCCTTTCCAACAGAGGCATCCGATGCAAGCCGCCAAGCATGTCACAAGAGAAGTTCTAACCCAGAGTACTATTCCACATGCGCATACTGTACATATATTACTCAATTATAGAGGTGTGTTTGGGAGCTTAGCTACTTTTTGTAACACTGGCAGAAGTGCAGAGGGACAAAGGACAAGTCATATCTGCCTTTTGCTTTGTCTTTCCCCTCCTCTGTCTCTAGTTGAAAGAGTGGAAAAGAGTGATAACTTGCTAGTTATGAATTTCAGAATGACCTGAGCTAACTACATGAGGTCATTTTTAAAGCTAATGACTAATGCATCAGAGGAATGTCCAAGACCAGGGTCATCCATGACCTTTTAGCTTGGACAGATGGAATAAGAAATTCAGTCTGGATGCAGACTTGCATTACATATCTTATTGTTTTGATTTGTATAGGAGTTTACCATTTGGTTCACTTTGTAATTATATACAGTACTCTGCAAAAGTCTTAGGCACATCCATAGAAATGCTGTAAAGTAATAAGGACTTCAAAATAATGAAATTAAATTGTTTGTACTTAGAAGAAAAATACTACAACATGCAGTAAACAGTGATGAACTAAACTAAGTCAGTATTTGGTGTGATGATCCATTTTTTTTCTTAAATAGTGGATACAATTCGTGCAATTTTATAAGGAAATGAGCTGCTCGACTTTGACTGTTGCATTTTCTTCCCAGGAGCCTTCATCATGCTTTTTTGTCCGAAAAGTGGTCTCGTACGTTATATATTGCCTAAACTAATAGGATGCCTAATACTTTTGTACAGTACTGTAGACACCCATTCAATGTCTTCGAGAAGGGCCCCTGTCTTGAAATCCATCTTAGAATGCCAGCTGCATCCAATATTTAATATTCACAGCCATGTCATATTTACGATGTATGTCATATTTGGCAGCAGTACTAAGTAAATCAAATACCTGGACATAGATTTGTACATACCATAGTCTTCTTGTCTGCTTTCTGGATCGTATAGCCAGTGATGTCACAGTTGCCATTGTCTTTGGGTGGTTTCCATTCCAGCGCCACGTTGAAGCCCCATATATCCACCACCTTCAAGATCTGAGGAGAACCAGGAAGGTCTGGCAGAGAAAAGCGATCACAGCACAATCATCTCAAATAATAAATTATACAATCTCAATTAATAACAATCACAAATAATGCAATCAAGCAGTCTCAAATAATAAATGCTAGTTTTACGGCAATGCGTGAGTCTTAAAGTAATGATTAAAAAAGTTAATGGGACACGAGAAACCTACAGTGATGAAATGTACATGAGAACGTACCCACAATCTGAATGGTCACATTGGCCTTGTCTTCCATGTTCTCAATCTGTACCTGGAGTTCATATGTGCCAGAGTCTTTACGCTCTGCCCTCCTGATGAAAAGGATGCTGTCTGTCTCACTGTTTCTCACGCTCACCTGCTTTGGGTCAACAGGCTCACCATTTTTCTTCCAGGTCACTTTTGGTCTTGGTTTTCCCTGAAAAAGATGCTATTTTTAACTTGTGTTTGTTACAAAAAAACCTACAAAAAGCCCATTTCGTTCAAGATTGTGGATTACTATGCTAGTGCCCATTGTAGAGTAAAAAAAAAACTTTAATTATTTATGAAAAATCCCCATAAAAGCATGTGTTTTGGTAGTTTATCAATCAAGCATAGAGCTAACAAGATTCCTATTTTTTCATTGCCTTCTATTCTTATTAAAAAATACTCTAGAGCTGTCAAGACGTTTTGATCATTCTACTGTTCTAAGGTGTCTGAAGGCATTGGGAAAGATTCTGAAAGTTGCTAGGTTCCGGTTGTGTAGGCCTATGCGTGTGTTTGTGTAAGCCAGCATGTTGTTTTTAAGTGACACATTTCCCCAGAGAGCTCTTACAGCTGCTGTACAGATTTGTGTCATTAACACGTATTGAAGCTGTCATCCGTGTGTATCCACTATCATTGAGTTTCAGCTGCAAAGCTCTGTGTATTTATAGCGTTTCATCCGCAACAAGAACAGGCCCTTCCTGTCCTAATTAACCCGCGTTAACACAGTAGTTAACATTTCAGTCCGGCCAACACACTCTGGACGCTGGAGTCCAAATGCGCTAACAACTGTAGTACTAAGGTTCATTCAATGTACAGTACCTTGCATAAGTATTCACCATCATTCACCTTTTCCATGTTCACAACCTAGAAGATTTGATTTTTGATAACATTTTATATCAGTTGATTCTTACCTGGAATGGGATCACCAGGTTAATAGTCTCCCCTACTTTCTTGAGGAGGGTCTGGCGAAGATTGCGAGGGATCCAAATTTTTGGACGCTCTGTTAGATGATGAAGAGAAAAAAGTCGAGAATTGGGAAGTGACCTGGGAGATAATAGAGCTGAATAGTGCATTTTGGCAAAATTAACAAAGTTGCTGTGGTGAAGAAACAACAAATTTTCAAACATCATGGCGGTATTTAAGGTGCAGCAGATACTGTTGTCACCTCACAGCTCCATGGACCCTGGTTTGATTCTTAACTGGTGTTTCTGTCTGAGCAGAGTTTCAAAAGTTCTCCCTGTGTATGTGTGGGTTTCCTCTGGGTCCTCCAGTTTCTTCTCACCTCTCAAAAACATACCACTAGGTGGATTGGCTTTGCTATATTGCCTTAGATAGATAGATAATAAAGTCTTATCTATCCATCAGTCTATCTATCTAGCTGTCTATCTATCTATCTATCTATCTATAGATGTTGATGTGTGTATGCATGCTGCTCTGAGATGGACTAGCATCCCATCCAGGGTGAATTCCTCATGCCCAGTGTTCCCGGGATAGACTTCAGATCCAACCCTGACCAGAATAAAGTGTTTACTGGCGATGAATGAATGAATGAGTTTGCAAAAGGCCACAACCGTCTGCGTCACAACACATTACGTCTTGGAAGAAGACACAGAATATTTTTCAAACCTAGAGAAGAGTACGAGTCATCATCTGAATATTTTTTGATCGTGTGAGCAAGATCTATGGTGTTATACTATTTTACACATGAGCAGCAGAGTGTTCAGGATTTCCCTGCATCCTGGAAATGTATATAGTAGTTTCCCTGTTGTGAAAAATATATAACAAAATGAATAATCTGTCCTGGTAAATAATAGGGAGGTTCCCTGAAGTTAGCACATTCAATAACCGAGATTGTGTAAACTGAAATTATCAGCTGGAATCATACAGTTAAAAGTCTGGCGTGAGATTTCATTGATTTGTCTTTCCTGGGGAACCAAAAAATTTCCCCTAACCTTTCCAGTGGAATTAAATACACAGTCCTTGAAGATTGTAGGTTTCAGATTTTTTTTTTAAAGCATTTAAGGTGTCATATTGTTCTCTGCTATTTTTGGTACAGTTCTTAAAATCTGACCTGATTATACTGTACTTACTTTTAGGTTCAGTAACACTGGTGATCATCGAACAATTTCAGCCATACAGTTCACCGTTCACCCACCTGTCGCAGTAATTTGTCTAAAATGTTTTTGCAGGTTAACATGCAGTACAGGTAAATAATGTGTAACATATCAAATCACAAACTGTGATTGAATTTCTTTTCTCATATGATGCCAGGCATTTGCTTCTACTTCATGTTAAATGAACTGCCCCAATTGATACAAATTAACGGGTAAAAAAAAAAAAGACCCACATCAAATGGTGGAAATGAGAAGGAATGGGAAATTATATCATAAATATGCCCTATAAAACCTAATAATGAAGTTTATGAGAATGGTTTGTAGAAAAAGATGGCCATGACTCATGCAGGCTATTTTAAGTCATAGCTGCAAGCCATGTTGTTTAGGGCAATAATGAGGAAGTCATCAAGCAAAAGGAAAGGGATCCATAATATATTTGTCTAAATGTGACTCTTAGAATAATTTAAGCCTGTTATTGAATTTAGTCTACTTCCAGGCCTGAAGGAGTTTGGTCAAGGACTATGTCCAGCCCCTGGGCTTTCTGTTGTACAGACCTGCTTTAATGTAATTGTGTGTATCTCTTACTCATGAAAGCTAGTGAATGCTAGTGGCTGAAAGCTGATCGGGAACAAGCTGGTGATTGCCTCAGTGAACTGGACTTATTAAGTTAAAACAATAAAAGCTTTTGTAAAGCACTCTATCTAATGTATTGCTGCAAGTTAATGCAACTAAATGCAGCTGAAATCTAAGTAAAGGCAGCTGAGAAATGCAAATTTAATTCCCTATGCTGTTTGAAAAAAACTTGAGTACTACATTTAGTACCATGTAAAATGTTTTTTTTTTTTTTTAATGTAGAGACTGACTGCTATTTATAATATTCTCTCTGGTAATACTTGCCATAAATAGGCACTGTATTCTGAACTGTCTACATTTTTCCAATGGATACATCCCTGACTTACAATTCTCCTTATGTACGATGTTAAATTAATGCACAGTACGTATTAAACTCACGCATGATCTCGCGGATGGTGACAGCCTGGGCCAGAGTGGCAGGAGGACTGGGGCCAGCATTATTATATGCCCGTACACGGAACAGCATCTTCTCTCCTGTAGGCAGGTCACGGATGATCACAGAATTCCTCTCTGTAAGACCCTCAAATGCTGGAATCCACTCATCAGCTAGATGAAATGTTAAACAAAGTAAATGTCACATGTCTGCATAAAAATGTCACTGGACCACGCATTGTTCTGTTCGTAGAATACCCTAATCTTTATCAGTAGAAATGTTTGTTGCCAATATTATTAATATTATACATTTCACATTGTGCCTAAGATCACCGTTACACATGATAAAATCATTGTAACACATCCTCTGTCAGGTTATTGCTTTAATCCACAACCTATCAGACAATCAGAGTTCTTTGTAGATGAAACCCGAAAACACAAGACGACCTCTGTTTCAAACAACTGTTTTATAGAATGATATTCCTGGTAAACAGTCAGTTTTCATAATAAGACTACAGGGGTGAAAAAGTACAGAAAATTATACTTGAGTATGCTTAATGTGTCGAAATTAATTTATAAATTGAAGTAGGGCCTGCACAGGTATTAGATGTTAGTACTGTAGCAAGAAGGTCTTGGGTTCAATCCTTGGGTCGACAAGGGTGCCTTTCTGTGTGGAGTTTGCATGTTCTCCCCATCCCTGCATGGGCTTTTTTCCAGGTACTCCAGTTTCCTCCCACAGTCCAAAGACATGTGAATTAGGTTGGTTGGCTTCTCTAAATTGCACATAGGTGTGAATGTGAACGTGAATGGTTGTTCGTCTCTGCGTTCGCCATGTGATCGTCAGGGTGTACCCCTCCTTGTGCCTGTAGTCAACTGAGATTTGCTCCAGCTTCCCCGTGGTGTAGAAAATGGGTGAGAGTGAGTAACTGATGTAGCTAGTCAAAGTGGTACTTGACTGAAATTTAAAGAGTGTCTCTTCGTTCCAAGTATAAAGTAACTGAACAGAAAATGAACTATAATTAGACATCAGGATTTTTTTTTTCTTTGGCAACAAATTCACAACGTACACCGCAAAAGATATACCAGTTAACGGACAGGGTTACTATTCATATCTTTTCCTCTGACTTGTTTAGTATAAAATCAAACAAAACCCAATCATCCTCATTTGTTTGAATTCATACAAATTTCTCTAGGAACACATTAAAAAAAAATTTTGTTTTCTTCCCCACTAAAGCAGTTTAATTGAGAACAACTGAGCTATTTTAATTCTATAAAATTGACCAAAATAGAAATAAATTAAGATTAAAAGCACAAGAAGTGACAATATTTGCAATTTATAAGAGCTGTTTTAAAAGTCCAAATGAAAATGCCAGGAGTAAAAAGTGTAGGTTGTTTGGTGCAATGGAGTAACAGGTATGCATTTTCACTCTCATTCTGCAACACTTGCACAGATGCACATGAAACCTTCACAGTCATGCACTTACTGCCTTCCTTGCAGTATTCGACCCCATAGCCCTCTATAGGAGCGGAGCCTACTCTCTCTGGAGTCCTCCATTTCAGAGAGATCGTGGTGTCACTGATGTCATCCACACACAGACCGATGGGCTCACTGGAGGGGGCTGAGGGAAAACACACATGTTGAACTCAATTTAATGGACAGCAGATGTTGAGAATTGGTACCTGGCAATTTTATTAATTTAAGTTATTGTCTGGTTGCAGTATCCTAACCCAAGTGTTTAATTAAGACCAGTTTATATGAGTCCAGCAGGGCTATAATCCTGGACTTCACCCTAAATCTACTATTACAGTATAGTTAGAGGCTGTAGTTCAGGGGTGTCAATCATACAGTCCATAGGCCATAACAAACCCAGTGAAGGTTGTAATTCAGCCTACCAAGTAAATTTAGAATCTGTGTGTTAAAATACGAATCATCTTGTGGCCTGTAATTGAATTGAAAGATCTGGAAAATAAAAAGAGCTAAATACAGTAGAGCAATAAATTGAGAGCAATACATCAGCTACTGACAAAATGTGTTAATGACAGTATATATATAAAAAAAAATTACACTTCATTTAAGTTTTGTAAAAAAAATTTTAAATAAATTATTTTAAATAATTTCTAAATTATTATTATTATTTTTTAAGATTCCTGGACATACAAAAGGTGGAAAATTTTCCGTCTGTGCCTTTCAGATAAATGCCCATAAACTAACACATTTAAGAGGAGTCTAATAAACTTTATTATTATATTTATTATTTTTATTTTTTTGGCGTTTCTGTGGCCTATTACCTAAAACACATTTGACACTAGTTAGAATGATTGTAGAAAATCAGTAAAGCTCGATTATAGATACAGCTTGTTGAAGATTACTACATTTAAATTTAGAAATAGTTGGTGGTTGAATTTGCCTGTTCACTGTAATCTAAATGCAAAACAGATTGGTACACGTTTAGAGTGGAACTCTTCTTCTTCACTGTACATTTTCTAAAGCATTTCAGAGAAGTAAAGCACTGTGTTGCCTAGTGACTAAGCTACCGAAGCCTGAATAGAGAATCAAAAGTCTTTGCTGTATGGATTTAATAGGACTTGTACCCAGGATGTTTTTTTCGATCCTTTACTCTTCCAATAGTCAGAGTTATGACAAGGGCATGGAAACTATTGGGGCAATAAAACCTAGAGGTCTGGTACATCTAACATGATCTTCCAGCCAGCCTTCATGGCCTTCAGCTGCCAATTATAGTTGAGCATAACTTCCATTGTTTGAATAAGCACAAGTTAAACTTGAGCTAGTGCTGATAAGGACCTCTCAGATATATAGATGCTGTTAGGGACATGCTGCATTCAGGACCGAAATAGTTTACATGCAGCATTGCTCTGTCAGTTTCAGGTATTGTGACAAAATTGCAGAATGCTAGAGAACAAATTCCTTGGGAACAAAATATAATAAAGAACCATTAAACAATTGAAAGATTTGTTGTAAATCCAGGACATCTTTAAAAAAAAAAAAAAAAAAGGTGCATTTTGATGCATCCCTTTTTAGATGTTGCATAGAATGCAAATACAGAAAAGGTTTTTGGAATATAATCTTGTCAAAGAAATATAGACTCAAGACTAATAAATTCTACATCTGAACATATTCCCATGATACATTACCTATTCTCTTGTTCTCCACACTAATAGATCCTCTCTACTGATTATTGCTTTTGTAATCTGGAAAAAGTCTGGATAAGGTAACGAAAGAGCATGAACTCTGTATTTGGTAATGTGTATGTGCTCCAAATTGGAATTTTAATTTAAAACTGCAGCTTCTTTAAAACAAAATCCACATTTTCTCCTGAATTACCGGTTGTTATTTTTTTAAGTATCCAGAATACAGCATGAAATAATACAGAAGTGATGTCCAACAAAGATTAGCCTTTGTTCAGTGATAAATGCTTGAGTTATAGCTTTGCCATTTATTGCAATGAGTGAAACAATGATGCTAGCAATTAAATGATAACTGCAAAAAAAAATTCTACTAAATACACCCCTCTACGTACATACGTTTTCCATTTGTATACTTCTGAGAAGGTCATTTTTATGCATCAACGCGGGCTATTTAAGACTAGGTGGTAACAAAGTATTAAACCCAAGTCAGTCAATATGAAAATTTATCCTGACCTAAACAAGATCAGAACAATTTCTGTAGCTATACTGAGATCTGTGTAAACCCAAGGCATGCATTCACTAGCTTTCCACAAGGACAAGCAGAATTAAAATGAGACGCCTACTGCCAACAGGTTCTGGCTCTGGTTCAGGTTCAGGTGGAGGGGCAAGTTCCTCAGCCAGGGGAGCTCCCTCCTCTCCTGAAGATGCCCCCTCTCTTGACACTGCTTCTCCATCTGCACAAGGTGCAGGAGCTTCTTCTTCTGCAGGAATAGGTTCCTCAGTTAGAGGAACAGCCGCTTCAGTGGCTGTACCTTCTGCAGGAGGTGCTATTACCTCAGGTTCTTTGACTTCTGCAGGGGACTCTGCAGGAGGATCTACTGGTGCCTCGTTGGCCGACTTTTTCTCCGCAGTTTTTGGAAGCATAGGCTTGGTCATCCTGCCAGAGGGTCACTTCGTCACTTCACACTGGTGTAAAGTCCCTTGAGGTTTGTGTAAATACTCTCTCGTCTGGTCTGTGTGCCTGGCTGCCTTTGTTCAGGCCTTTCCCTGTCATCTGCTGTATTCCTCTCTTGTCCTGTCCTGTCCTCAGGGGGCTGTGATCAGAATCAGCTAAGCTGTGTGTCCTCCCCCTCCTCTGTAGCCTAGTGGCCTGTGTGCACCATACACGTGAACATATCCTTGTGCTAACATCCAATTATTTATAGAAGAGGATACCAGAAATAGTTTCCTAATGTACTGTATTGTGCTGGACATCATGCTACACTGCAACTTTTCAGACCATTTGCTCAGATAAAGGACTATGAGGCAATAAAATTACTATCAAATAGAGATAAATGGAAAGACTTGTGTCTTGATATCTTTCAAGATTGGGTACATATGTCGTATAAGGTTCTTATTTTAGGCATTGAACACCTGCTCTCCAAAGACTTTACAGAGCCTTGAAACACTGGTGATGACGCGTGGCTGAGCAGCTCGAGGTGGCAAGAATAGAGCAGCATCCCTAAATTGGATAGTAGGGTCTCCTTGGCCCGAACATGCTTGGCACCACCTCATACACACAAAACCCCTCTGTTATACTCTAGCATTCTGCTAAACCAGCAATAATAGCATTCACATTTTGACAGAAGGGATAATGGTTCATTTATCTTTCTTCAAAGGTTTTAACTATTTTTTTTTTGCCTAGCTTTACATGCCCTAGTTTTGGCATAAATCATGCTCTAAAGTTTTTACAACCTAATCTCTAAGATCTACAGCAGCTGTAGTAATTGTGTAATTACCCCCGCAATAATATCAACATCTTTCCTTACACATAATCCACTGAGTGTATAACCAGAAACAAATGAAATTCCACAAATCATTCATCCCCCCAAAAGATCAACCCATTTATATTATTACTGTTGGTAGAAACCAAGGTCAAGACTAATCAAGCAATCAGGGGTTTGTCAAGGCAATGGTGGCTCACTTGTTGAAGCTTTGGTCTACTGATCAATACGTAGTGATCAGAGTTGTTAAGTATACAACCCATCATCCTAGCACCACCAAGCTGACAGCATTAACCTTTAACTGCTTGATTGTTGTTTTAGATTAACACATCAGCCAAATGCAAATGAAACTTACCAATTGGCACAAAAGGCTGGGAGGCAGGACTGGGCCGTGACATGCCAATACTGTTCACAGCGTAGACCCTCATCTCATAAGCCATTCCCTCAATCATCCTCTTAGCTTCAAAAGTGGTATCCTTATAGGGGTCAAAGTTCAGCCGCATCCACCTGTAACTCTTTTTCTTCTTTCTCTCCAGGACATAGCCTTAGAGGACACAGAGACTTAGGTAAGCTTTTTAATCTGTTGCAATTCAAAGACGTCTTTAAGGCCTAAATAATCGGATTGTACTTTCTATATGAGAGCCATTTACCCAAAACTGGCTGGCCACCATCAAACAGTGGAGGGTCCCACTGGACTACACATGAGTCCTCCCCAACACTAAGGATTCTGGGAGCCTCAGGTGGATCTGGCACATCTGGGGAAATAAAAAAAAATCTCATTTAATAAAACTCAATACTACTGTGAACATACTGTGAACATCAGTAGATATATTTTTAGAATGAAATGCTAACACATATGCTAACACATAGAAAGTTGTGGCATCACACCTAGGGTGTATGAATGAACTACTACACTAAAACAGTGTATATAAAATGGTTACAACTGATGGTTACTGATGTCAACTGTACCCTGTATAATCCAATCCAAATAATGAATGAATAGATGAATGAATATATAGTTCTTTGCGTAAATAGGATTAAATTTGGCATCTTCTGTAATAGTGAAACTTTCAGCTGTAGCAACCTATAATAATATAATATTTTATTTATTTATAACAAGAATCAACCTATAATGTTGCCATACTATACCGTAACATTATCAAGCGATTATTAACTAACAAAAGGTTAAACCTTAGTACACATTTATTATATTACAAATATAAGTCCATATGGGTTTGTACATGGTATGGATTAGTACATTTAACTATCTTACCAACAACTTTCACATGAATATCAGCGGTATCCTCCCCTGCTGGATTCCGTACAATAACAGAGTACACGCCCTCGTCCTGACGCTCCGCCCCCTCAATAGTCAAGATGCAGTGTCCCCTTGCACTCTCCACATGGACACGTCCACTTGCGTCTGTCAACACCTGATAAAAACCGACCGTTTTTACCAATCTGAATTTTTTTTAATTTATTTTTATTAATTTTTTTTGTGTGTGAAAAATAACAGCAAGGATCAAATCACAAGAACCTACACTGAGCGCAGATCCAACTTCTGGACCAAGCAACATTCAGTCAAGATGCAAAACCAGAGACTGGACCAGCTTTAAGATCAAAATGGAATATAGTATAGCACATCCTTACTATATTCTTTTCTTACCTTCTGTGTTGACATGGTGTCACCAAAGGTTTTCCATAAACAAGTATATGAAGCATGCACTCACCTGATTCAGTCAGTTTGAAAATACTGCAGTAAAGCTTTAATGTCAAGTAGAAATACTGAACTGAATACTGAAGAAAGTTTTTTTTTTTCTTCTGTAACTGAACGTTACTGAAGAAGGCAGTTGTTTTGCTGGGTTAGTATTAGATATTAGATAATTACTGTTTCAAATCAAGACACAAGAAAGTCATGGGGCATCACAGGAAAATTTTGTAGGGAACAATTGAGCTTTTTATGGGCAAATAAAAGTTGTACAATCAAATATAATAATAATAATTATTATTATTATATGTGATTTCTCAGAAAGTCTTAACCTTATTAACAGGCTGTTATGCTTCATGTGAAGTAGGTATGACCACAAACAGATAGGAATTGGACCAAGAGAGTATCACAATGCAGTGGTTGCGGCAGTAAAAAGACAATAAAGACAAAGGTCACAAGAAGACACTCTCAGAGCAGTGGCAGCATAGGACAATGAAAGTGCACATAATAACAAGAGATTGTGGTGGCGTTATTGTTTTAAAGGCCAATAACTCACTTCACCATCCTTCAAAGTCCAGATGAAGGCTGGTTCCCCTTTCCCCTCTCCCAGTGGGTTTTTAGATTTATCCTATACAAGCAGAGCAGAAGCGATGAGGCTATGGTTAAGACTAAGATGTTAAGACTAAGAGGTGACAGGTCCAAATTTCAGCATCCTGCTTCATTACAAACCTTTCTGGATGTGAATGGCCCTGACATATCAGAAGAGTTTGAGGAAAACTCTACCCGAAACTTACCTGTGTGGGTTTAAGAGCTTACACCAGAAGCCTTCTTGCTGGGACATCTGTCTCAGTGTTAAAGGAAAATGTTATGATTACAGTGCAGTGGTGTTTGTTAATAGCCAATTTAGTTCCTGGGCCATTGACATGACATTCATTATTTGTGCATATCATCCTTGCTGTCCTATAACATAACAAATACATGACATATAGTTTAAATCTACAGTATGTCCTGTATGTGGACACATTTGTAATGGATCAAAAAATAATTTGATATTTTCGCATCCCTGTGTCTAAAAATGTCAGACCATCCAATCATGCATGCAGCTTAACTATGAACAAGTGTAATTAAATTATCTAAAATTCTAAATAAAATATATTTGAAAACTTCAGTCATAAGATGTTGCGAAAAACAGGCAATTTTAAAAATACTCAACTCAAAAATTTGGATTTTCTCCGACATCATGTTCTTTCAAGAAAGAATGCACAGAGTATTGCATAAATATAAAAAAAAATAATTTTTGGGTCATGGTTAGTCTGGTTCTATTTACCACGTCAAGTGGTACAACCTCAGGAAAACCATAAAAAATGGGGGGGGGGGTTGTTTATATAACAAAAAAAATGTAAATATTATATATAGTTTTTGTTTTATTAAATAAATGTTTATTTGGAAACAATAATGTGTGTATAGGCTTGAGTTCAATCTGAAAAGGCACAACCAGTACATCAAATCGTGCGACTAAAACAGCAGGATTAACCATGGAAATAGGCAATTAAAGCTTTCTTAATATTAAATGCTTATTAGTTACTCAGAGGTTTGTTAAAGGAATGATACTGTTTTCTTGAAGAGATAGGCATGTGACCTAACAGTATTACATATTAAACACCCCAAGTCCAATAACAGCTAATTGATGAGCAAAATGAAAATACATTATAATACAGCTGATCATGATACTACCATATGCAATCAATATTCCAATATTTTTATAATAATAAATAACAATAACAGTACCCTCCCCACCTTATCTGACTTGGTCCAAACCACTGTTGGGGCAGGGTCTCCGGTGATTGGCACATCCAGTCGCAGCTTGTTTCCAGCCACAACCAAAATAGTGGAATCTGTTGTTTGGCCAAAGCAGTCCAAATGGATCTTGGGAGGATCTGCATGTGGGGGTAGTGGAAGAAAGCAGCTCTCACCCGAACTCAGCCTTTAGTGAAGGCAGCATGCATGAAAAACAGCTTTTTGGAGTATATTTGTCTGATATGACACAAATACTTAAGAATTAAGTAAGAGTCTAATTCTTAAGTATATGTGTCATATCAGACAAATATACTCCAAAGACCCGTTTTCCAGATGCAGTTAAAATAACCCAGAGGATTAAAGAAGGTTTTTTTTTTTTTTTCAATATGCCGCACTAATTCAAAGTGTAGTCCATCAGCCAAGATATTTGTTGCTTTAGTTTTTATTGTGAACTCATTTTTATTCATTTTATATATATATTATTTCCAACTTTTTGGTACGTCTCCATTTTCAAACTTTGGAAAGTGGGCCTAGAGTGCCTAGACAGCAATTAGTTACATAAAGTCTGGTTCATGTTTATAAATTTGCCTAAATTATCCTAAATTATATCCTAAATAAGCCTAAACTGCATCACCAAATCTGTATGATATCACTGAAGAAGTGTATGTGGTTTCAGGCAAATATTAATACAAAAGATTTTGGGTGAGATAGACCTCCCTTACTTATCTGCATTAACCTTATAGCTCCAAAAGTAATAACATCGAACACCAAATAGGTCATTTGTTGTAACTGGAAAAATGTGCAATTTGCCAAATTATCCATCTCTGCAAGTGCCCTATTTACTAACTGGCAGAAGTTCAACACTGACTTCAAACTGTGTAGACTTTTTATTCTTACCTTGACGAGGGACAAAGTCGATCTTGACCTCTGAAAATGAATGAAATTAAAATAATAAATAGAAATGTCATACTAATATCCGGGCTGAGGAATGACAGATAAAAAGACTAAGGAATCTGAGACTTGTGTACCCAAGAAGTTCAGTTTGGCAGAAAGGTTAAAAGCATAGCCTTCAGGGATAAAGGTGTAGTCGCCTTCATCCTCCGGATGCACATCATCAATAGTGAGCTTGTGAATTCTGGTGAAACAGAAAGCGTATCAGACAACTTTGACATTTCAAAAGTTGAGGTCCAAATTTAGACCTGGGGAAGCAGAGTTCAGAACATGTTAGTGATTTCCCTCCTCTACTGAATCACGTTTTTGAGAAGGGAACTCACCAAGACCGGAGCAGACTACATTGTAAAAGGAATAAGAATTGTAACCTCTACCTTTGTTCAAATGCAATGAACTTGCACAGACTTACCTTCCAATGTGTGTGATGTGGGTCCTAGCATCAGGCTTCACCTCCACTCCATTTTTGTACCAGGTTCCTTTGACGTTCTCGTCAGACACCTCACACTTGAACACCGCCTCTTCCTTAGCTTTCACTGTCAGGTCAGCAATGCTCTGATATACCTCCAGTTGCTTCTCTAAAGGGCATAGATCAAACAGCACAGGCATTTAAATCCAAAATGAAGTGTGACTTTGGTTATACAAAATAACTGAAAGAAAGGATTAGCATGGGACGGAAAATATCCAGTAGGCAGAATTCTTTATTACATTGTTGCGTTTGTGTTAATGAGTAAAATTTAAATGATAGTCAAGAACTGACAGGAGTCAGTAGAAAAATATAACTGATGAATACTAATAGGTCTGACAACTAACTGGCTTGTTGGTAATACTCGTGTGATGCTTGTTGTGATGCAAATTGGCTAAATAAATACAAAATCTGTAATTAGTTTTTACTTAAGAAAGTTTATATTTTTGTGTGGTATATTTAAGGACTTTCATTTTTTGCATCTACTCTAGGTGTCCAATCATTCATGAATAAATGAACGAATACATCAATAACCCATTCCTCATTGTCTATGCTGTCACACCTTTTAGTATTCAACTGGTTAAATTTAATTCTGTTGCAAAATAGTAGCTTTATGTCTTTAAAATAAATGTTGGTTATAAAGCACCCAATCAGAAAATGAGTGACTTCTATTACTTTCTGTCTCTTAATACATCCAATTTTATTCTAATATCATTAGCACGCTGATGTACACGATCGGAAATAAGTGAAATAACCACATAATAGTATTGTATTGCCTGCTGTAGCGTACAAACACCCAGACCTCATCAGTTAGAGGTGGTATAATTAAAGGAGAGTTACTGGGGATCGATGATCCTCCTGGCAGCCTGGCAGAAATTCAGTGGTGCTGGACAGCTGCTCATGTTTGGCACCTTCTCTGTTTCATGAAGTGGTCAAGACTGGCAAGGGATGTGAATTGGGTTGCTTTAAAAAAACAAAAAAAAAAAAAAACAACCCACAGCAGGAACTGAGTGTCCGGATGGATTTAGGAGAGATTTAAGGACAGTGCATTGTCTCAGCTCCCGGAGTTTCCAGTAGCACCACAGCAATGAAGGTCACTGAGAGCTGAGCTTATATATTCTTATACTTTCACTTTCACAAGAGCCACATAGAAAGTAAGGCTGTAAACCTGAGAGTAAAGGACATCACCTGATGCAAATCTGTCTGAGAAACAGGCCAGGGCAAGAATTAGGTTATGGAGAGGAAGAAGGAAAGAAACACCTGCTCGGTTAAAATATATGGTCCTTGCAGTCTAACAATAGCTGGCATCTGTGCATTGTGCACACTGTAACCATGTGCTATGGGCCTGTCAACCATGTTTACTGAGCTGACAAACAGAGGTGATTTTTGAGCGACAGGACCACAAAGAGACGGGGTTTAAAGGAGGTAGCAGGGAGTGAAGAATGCCCAGTGGAATTCTGGAGGTTTATTTTGGACTACAGTTCTGTCTGCCTTGATTGACGTGTGGCCGGTCTTGCGTCAGCTATGACTGACAAATGGTTTCAATCAGTCTTTAAAACCAAAGGCTTCAGAGTAAGAGAGATATCAATCATGACACATTAACTTTCACCAATTTTGCCGCTTTTAAAGAGGAGCTCGCAGTCATGTAAATCTGCTTTACCTATAAACCTACAGAACAAGTATGTACCGAATTTATCAGAAATGAGACCCACATGATAATCACTGGTGCTAAAATAAACCACTCACCCTGCACCATGAGCTCAGCAAGAGATTGCCCTCCATTGGTCTTCACTCGGTAGTGGCCACAATCCTCCTTGGTGACATCGTTGATGATGAGTGTGTGTTTGCAGCCATCTTTCTTGAAGCGATACTTGAAGGATTCATCTCGAGTAAGCTCCACTCCATCTTTTTCCCTGAAAATTTGAAAAGTGGTTATAAAAAATACCCAGCCCTATTATTTTATAACCATGCACTATTTTTTCAAGCCTGTTTCCATAAGTATAGTGTTTATCAAAGTATAGACATGCTAGAGCTTCATGTAGAAAGATTGTGTACTTAAAATGAAATGGTACATTGTATTTCAGTTATCCAAAGCATGTTAAACCAAAGTATAATAGTTCTTTAAAGCCCAAGATATTTTGATCTTGTTTTATATGTCTATACCTGGTCAGTGTATATGTAAAGAATGATTGTAAAATCCTCATCACACCTCATCCTGTTAAAATTATAGAATCTTTACCAGACTGTCTAGCTCCAGAAACGTGTCCTCTGTGACGCATTATAGGCATTCGCCATGAACCAATGATGACTTTCTCATTTTGGTTGAAGGACACTGCAGAGCTGCTAAAAGGCTGGCATGACCTTTTCAGAGGGCTGATAATTTACAGGGCTGCTGGGTGATATACAGCCTTGGATCCAGATCAGGTGAAGCCACGGCTCATTCACTCACTCATTCTCACATACGCGCGCTCACACACACACACACACACACACACACACACACACACACACAC
>JAOVYU010000042.1:5539032-5549958 GCA_025674565.1 Synodontis membranacea | reverse complement strand
CAGGATAAGGCAGTAGATATTTTCATGGAAAAATATAGACATGAAAATATTAGCCTGCGTGTTATTGTGCTATTGTAGTTTGTGGACATAATTGCACTGTTCAAATGTTCTGTAAGAGAAGTCCATACGTTTATATGTGCACAATAATTTTGTCAGTTGAAGTGAATTTGTGTGTGATTAAACTAATCTATCCATACCAGTAATTACATGGGATCCAAAAATGAGTCTAAATCGATTCTTGTAAAATTCAGCTGTGTGTTATTTGTGCCCTAATCATTTGCCCTAATCGCTGAACTGGACGGGACTGAGAATTGTGAATTGTTAGGCTAGTAGCAAAGACACTTGCAGCCTAGGACTAACTACAGTATGCCAGCGTGATGCTAGGATCAAAATTCCTCATGCGGATGGCAAACCAGATGTACATTCATTCAATCACTTACTCTCTACATTCGAAGATCACACACAAGAGGAAAGAAAAGAGTACAAACAACAAAAGAAATGACTTCTGTTTATCCAAATATGTGTACAGAAATAATATTACTGCAACACATATAGTTAATCCTCATTGACTCATCAGGCAACAGCATGGTGATAGAAAAGAACGTTATAAGACGGCAGTAAGTATGAAAGTTGATCAGAGGTTCATGCACAAAATAGAAATTATCAGTGCCCCTTGTAACATACTTTAACACACAGTTGTCAAACCTGTCCAGAAATGGCCGGTGTGGGTGCAGGTTTCCATTCTAACCAAGCCGAAGCCACAGCTGAGTCTACTGAAAGTCAAGATCAACTGATTAAACAAGTGCAATCAGCTGTGGCTTCTGCTTGGTTAGAATGAAATCCTGCACCCACACCGGCCCATACGGCACAGGTTTGACACCCCTGCTTTAACACATATGTAAAGTACGATGAGTAAGGGATAAATCACAAATGCGTGATGTTATATAAGGAAACATAACACTATAGGACAGTTGGGTTGTCATACTGAAATAAACATAGAGATAATGTGATGCAGAGTTACCATCCGTTACCACCTGTTTAATATTCAGGAATGTCCATGAAACAGGAATCACTATCCTAATGTTAATTATTAGAAACCACAATGCCTTGTGTTGTAAAGAATTTTCCAGCTTTAAAACGTATGTATATTGTAGTATAATGAATATACCTGTAACATTTATGACTTTATGTAGACTTTAAGCTCATTTAAAGGGGGGGGTCATTGATTCTGAAGAAAGATCGTTGATATTTGAACGCAACACCAAAACAAATACACACCTCAGCACTTTCAATACTCCTTCAGCTAAGCCCCCCGCCCCCCCAAAAAATTCATGGACACACATTACCAAGGCAGTGACACTAACAATGACACGTCCATTACCCCTACCCCTTTACTGTACTGTCCTGTCCTCTGTCCTGTGCATGAGCACGAATTCCCCTGTTGCTGATTGGCTGGAATAGTGTTGTGACTCCAGAGACACTTTGTGTGTTTCCAGTTTACATAGCCAGGGCCGCATATCCACAAAGGAACAGAACAGATAGATATCAGACTGTAAGGAGATGTTTGCTGAATTTGACAAAAATTGTATTAGAAGTGCATTAGATTAGAATCGATGACCGCATCTTTAATGAAAGCTTTGGGTCATTTACAAAATCACACAAATGCTACCACTGACCACAGACCAACTTCTTACCATTACTATGTAATAATATGTGTTCTGATATTTGTTGACCAGTTAGTTGAGTCTAGTCAAATCTTTTATAATTTGTACACTTTTTAAAGGCTGCAAAGAGCTGTAAATGGGGCTGATATCTCTTTTCCAAATACAATTGACTTTTTTTTATATATATAAAATGTATGCTAAATAGATTGAATGCCGGATGTAAACCTGTTTACATAAAAAAAAAATTTAACACGGACCATATTTAACTATGCTTGAATATTTAGTATACTCAGAAATAAATTGTACTGTATTGTATTGCAACAGTTTATTTGTCACCTACTGTACATCTCTGTAAGTGAAATCTTTGTAGTGTACTTGCATGGCTTTTGCCTTTTGACATGATCCATGGGGCAATTAGTGCACTTAGCAGTGTTCACGCAATAGTTGGAGACTCACCTCTTTTTAAGTAAACCGCTGAAGTCCAGCTCTCCTGCATCACCCGCATCTGTGCTACTGCAGGAGGAAAGCACCAACCACAAAACCACAGTGAGCATAAACACACTATAACTGATATTTCCATTACAACAGTTTTATCCCGCTGGTTGGGGCAAAAAAAACTGGAATTTAGGAGCGTAACAGATGTGAAACATGCTTAATGCAAAATATGGATACACTTATTATACTGAAACAAGTGGATGAAGTAATTAGTCTGTCCGTGTGAACCAAACAAAGTGATCATTAATGTTGTCTTCATTATGAAGCCTTGCACTCTTGCACAGAGCAAATCAATTTCTTGCTTTGAAAACACACTTAAATTATGGACATCAAAGTTGAAGGCTCAAACCTTGATGTAGAAGCAAAGTTACATCAAACCCAGAAACTGATCAGAAACCTCTCAACTTTATCAAAAGCCTGGGTATGACTGTTGAGTTATAACAGGGCAATCTAACACTAATCTCTTCTCTGAGGTTTTTTTTTTTTTTTGAGAATAACCCATGTTTTTCTGTGTGTAAGAGCAATAAGAGAGCTGATGACCACTTCACTACACACTGCAGAGTGTGTAGGCCTTAAAGATCATGTTGTAAGATGACGGAGGGGAATGACATGCTAAGAAGAACTCATTTGTGCAACTGACACCACTGACTTTCACAACGTGTCATTCACAGTGAAGAGATCCTTCCACAGGAAGTGGGACGCGTAAATGATTTCATTTCAGAGCTAGCATTAAAGAAGCTTAGATGCAAGCATTCGGCATCTCTGCTATTTTATGTTGATCTGTCCCGCAGGACATGCGCTATTTTACACGAAGCAGGCTCTCAGTCACTGGAACTGCACTTGTAAAGGATCAGTGGACAGGGAAACCATATTCATTTAGCCATCTAAAGCTAATATTATGCCAAAAAGGAGGGCTGGATGGCTGTCCTCGAGAGGAGTAAAGATGACAGTGAGACAGATAATGTGTGAGAGATGGGGAGGGGGTGTTTCATGGCATTCTGAGAGAGTGACTCACAAAGGAACATACATCAGTGATATGAGTCAACTCTCTTTAAATGTTGTCAGACAGAGATGAAAAGTGAATACATGAAAAGGATTGAGAGGGGGGGGAATCAAAGGAAATTAATATTGAAAACCAAAAAAGCCTCCTTTTGGTAAGAAATCAAGCTCATTTTCCTATGAGCCTCATATGAATGAATATGCCCTCTGCCATTGCAACAAACCCTATTAGCTACCTGCCCGATGTTGACGTCCTCTTCTTACTGCCTGGAGTTATGCTCCTGAGTGATCAGTACGACCAAGTAATAAGATGATTAAACATGACTTTCCTCTTTGATATCATACTTTACATAACCCAAATAGCACTAATTACTTAACATCAATTACTTATCAACTCACAAAGCCAAGTTTGGGGGGGGGGGGGGGGGACCACTCACGTGCGTCTGAATGCAGCACGGATATCAATCCCTTCCACTGTTCGAGCCTCTGAAAAGAAATTGAAGTGATGGCAATCAGCTAACAGACTTTACACTGTGCTATATGTTTTGTGGATATTTATTTGCTTTACTTACAGTGACTTCTCCTAGCTAACTCTCAGATATCTAATGACACTGTCAGCTTGACTTGCCGTGCAAAATTTTAATTACTATTCACCAAGTCCTGAATATGTGAATTTTCCTTGCGAGGGCATTGATATGCCTCTCACAGCCGTCGGTTATGCACAGCAAAGCCAGGGTTGCAAAATGTTCATCCTTGACTTGCTTGGAATAACATACAGTATTTCTATCAGAAAGGCCCCCAGATCCCCAAAATGGATGTATGTACTACAGATTTATTTCTCTACAAAGAACACTGCTGTGTTGATGCTCACCATGCACAGTCAACTCAAAATTACAGCTGTCAAACTTGTCTCGGGATGACACTTCACATCGATATCCTCCGGCAAAATTAGCTTTGGCTGCAATGATGTGCATCTCAAAGGTATACATCTGTGAAATGACAGTGGGACAGGTTAACCTCGTGAGACGCCGCTGTCCTCATACGAGGACATCACATTTTCTACCCAACAACATTGTGTGTATATCCTTGTACCCATTGAGGACCATTGGGCATTGCTCTTTTTGTCAGACTTCTCCCTGTTTCTAAGTTCAATAGTTATCAGGTGCTAAGAAAAAGAAACAGTGAGGAGAAATTATAATTCATACAACATTAGAGTTTGGGTCTGAGGAGGCTGTGGTATAATTAGATAATGCATTAAACATTCCTTTTTATGTGTACCATAATCAGAAAAACTTTAGCTGCGAAATTATTTAACTTTAATTGCTTGAAGTTTAGTATAGTATTATATATTTGTCAATAACACTAACGGCACCTACATGAGTCACAATACTGTCGTTTCTGCAAGATATCTATATTTACAGTTAAGTGCAAAAGTTTGTACACCCTCAGCACAAAATAAATAAGGCATAAAATGTATTTACATAGGTGTGTTAGGATTTAGACAGCTGACTGTAAGATACACCAACAGGTCAAAGGTTTGTTTTTAGGGTTGCACAATTCCAGAATTTTAGTAATCTTTGCTGACAACCTTTTGCCAAACACTGGGTACATTTATTTTTTTCAGACACAAACAAGGGCATGCAAATTTATGCAATTAAATCTATTGCAGTTTAGCCACTGTAGTTTTGCACTTCACATTTGGAACATATTAAAATAACTGTTAGGAAACAATGCTAGGACTGATATAGGCCATTGCATTGCAAAGGTCATTGCGCACCTTGGTGTTGCGGTCATAGTGCTCTTTCAGCTGCAGGTGTTTTCCTGACTTGCTGGCCAGGTCCATCCATTTTCCTTTGAACCATGTGACAGTGGGCTTCTTCAGCAGGGACTCGCCACACACTTTTGCCACAAAGGTTATATTCTCACCTGCAGATAGATGGATAGAGGTCTTTTTTTAATCCCAGCCCATGCTGTTTTTACTACACCCTCCTCAATATGACTCTCAGGAAGTGGAAATAGCAAAAAGTCATGTTGGCTCAATCCCTAGGCCTTCATGTCTTTCACATCATTCATATATTTGGTTATTTTTGCCAATAGCTATCCCCTATGACACAACAGCTATCTACAGGAAGTTGAAGGCTAGCATATACATAGCTGGCATCATGTGTCTCCTCTGAGACATGCCACTGCCAGCTACCAAATCTGTTCAAACTGCTGCTCATACAGGAGAACTATGTACTATCTGCCCTTCTCTGCATACAGACTCTCACCAATGGCTAGTGTAGCTTTGATTCACAGGGAGAGAGTATGTCCTCCCACCATGAGAGCACAGCCAATTTTGCTCTCTTGGATTCCTAGGTATGGAATATCTGAGATTCAATCTCCTTAAGATGGGGTGAATCCTTTTCTGTTGCTCTTAAGGGGGCTTTTAGGCCTGTGGTACTTGTGGTCCCCAGCTGGAAAAATCCTATATAAAGATACATTTTAAAAATGTTTGTGAAAGTTTATGATCTTGTGAGGTGTGCCGCAGAGATAAGGCATTCATTATGTTTGCACGTGCAGTCTAAAATATGTTAATTCTATGGCTGAACGTGGCTGTCACTCACCCACAGTCACCTCTCCACTTTGAGGTTTTTCTGAAAAGAGTCCAGTGAGGTCCTGCCTCGTGTCGGGGTGCTGGTTTTCTGAAAGAGAAAAAAGGCATGAGAAAACTACATTACTCTTAGTAGTATTAGACGGTAGTACAGATAGTAACAACAGGGGAGCACTACTTTGTTAGTTTGTTAGAAATTAAACTTGATTCACCATCATGAGCTCCATCATGAGGATCTAGGGCATGATCATTGATCTCTGAAGTTTTGGCTGGAGGTTCAGAGGGGGCTAGACCATCTGCTGGACCATCTGCTGGGGGATCTGATGGAGTGTCAGCAGGGGGTGCTGCTTCAGGTGGGGTTTCTCCAGCAGCTGGAGCTGCCTTTGTTGGTGCTTTGACTGGAGAACATAATAAAGAATATCATAGCATGCTCTGAACTCAAACAGTGATGGTTAATCTGAAGTGTCTTGGACTAAAGTATATAAATGAAGAAATTGAAGTACACAGGAGTAAAATAATTTTTATTTATTTTAGTAAGTGTCCTTCATTGCTTTTAAGACAAACCCAAAACACAGAGACCTGACATGAGGCTGCAAATATACTGATAGCTAGACTTGATATGATTGTTAAATAAGGCCAGGCTTCTAAGAATTTATTCCCCAAATATCTCTTCTGTTTTGCACTCGTTGACTATCAGTTTTTCCATGAAAGCTCTTGCTTCTTGCTGTCAAGAGCCTCTCAGGGAAGCAATTTCCAGAGACAAAGGTCATCAAGGGTTGGACTGAGGTGCTATGGACATGGCCCGTTATTAATAGCTCAGCTAAGGGAAGGGTAGAGGGGTGGGAAGGGGTGGTAGTTCTGTTTGAAGAGTTGTTGTGTGTCTGACACTGGGTCAGAATCACGCTGGAAGTGATTGAATATTAACAAACAATAACATGATGTAGTGCTAATTTAAAAGAGTGATACTCGTGTCAGTTAAGTGGAATCACACAAAGTGGCAGTGCATAGGGATGTGACAAAGGTGATGTGTGATTATCCAAAATCAAGAATTGGCACAAACAAAAAAAAGTGATATAATGGTGCAAAGAGGACTGAAGTGTGGTCAGGATACAAAAGCGAGTACAAGTATCACAAACCTTCTGACCCACCCTCTGCTTGTTTGATCTTGAGGTCAAATTTGATTTTTGAGCTTCCGGATATAACCGCATATCCTGCTGCATCTTCAGGCGCAGCATTGCTTATGGTGAGTGAGTGTTTGTTGCCTTCTGATGATATTGTGTATTTATCATCAGTTCCTGTGATGTCTTTGGTATCTTGTTGCCATCTTACTTTAGCATCTTCCTTCTCAGTCTGTGCTTCGAATACCACCGTGGCCCCAATCTCAGCAGTCTGACTTTTTGGTTTCTTGGTGAAGGCAGATACTGAGGAGGACAAGGATGATGAAGTGGAAGGATGTACAAAGATGTGTGCATGGATTATTACTAATGGGATATGTGTCAAGCTTTTAAAAATGAACTTTTCTTCATGAAAGGTCAAATGACAGACACCATATGAGCAAAAAGTTTCCCTGGACAAGGGCTCAACAGATTTGTTATTACAAATCACAGCTTGGGCACCAGTGGGACGTCCATTACTGAAGCAAAGCATCCTTCAGAAAGGGTGAAAGTGCTTAATGGCCCATTGTAATTAAGTAAAATTGATAATGAAAAAAAAAACAGGATAGGATGGACAGTACAACCACAGTAAGCTTACAGCGTAGTGTGTTCTGCAGTGGCTTGACCTAATGCAAGGTTCACACAAAGATAAACTTTGCCTTTGTGGATGTCTGAGCTACAGTAGCTCATTTATTGTCTAACATCTGGACAATGTACTCATAGAAACTGAAACAATGTAACAAATTAATGAAACAATTTACAAACAATGTAACTGAAACAATGTAATAAAACAATGTTCAGTTGTTCAGCTGAAATGTTAATTTTAACAAAAGTGAGATAAAATCAGAAGAAGATGAAGAAAACAAGAAGATGAAGAAGAAAAAGAAGATAAAGAAGAAGAAGAAGAAGAAGAAGAAGAAGAAGAAGAAAAAGCATACCTCACCTCTCATCTTGAAGCCTGAATTTGGATTTTCTCATTTTCACGGGAAAATGAGAAAATCCAGCAGCTCTGAGTTGGCACATTTACCAGGAAATGTAAATGAAACCATTTCAGCTTTAATAATCACTTGATCAATCAGTGATAAAGGATGATAGATTGAAAAGAAATTGAACAGAAGTATTATAGATGTCTGAAGATATCTGTCTTTATACATATCCAGAGATCCTAAAGGGCAGCAGTGATGAGATTTTGAGAGATATCGATGCTTGAGTGGATTTTTCTCCACAGTAATATTGTGAGTTCTAACATACCAGTTTGTTTTTTCACAGATTAACTTCATTTTATTGATTTTTAGTGTGCCTTCTTATCAAATAGTTTTATAACAAATCTGGATTGTACCTCCATATTAAATTAGGTGCTTTTCTTTTTAGAACAGAAAATGAGGAACCCCGTCAAAAGATCTGACATTACACTTTTTTTGTACTGTAGTAATCTAGTATACATTCATTTTATTTGAGTTAACACATTTTGTATTTGGATGTGGATTAAGGAGTCGCAACTATCCAATGAGGGACGAGCTCATTTGCATGTTAGGCAGGGGGTTCTGGGAAATCATATATCATATATCAGATAACTATTATTCATAAATGTAACTAACGCAGGCTTCAGGAAATGTTATTTTATTATTGGTAGTAGTCTCTGTTTTTTTTTTTTGTTTGTTTTTTTTTACAATTTAAGAGTCAAATGATCTAAAACAGTCCTGAGGATAAGACCTTACCCATGCTTCCTCTGTGAGTTGTTTAATCAGTATTGATAAAGCTTGATTAATAATTTATAAATAATAATTTAATTAAAGGGATTAATAAAGTATTCTGATTCTGATTAATTTTAACTTAAGACTTAAGATTTCATCTCTACATGTTAGAAACCCCATCACGAGATCTTAGATCATGTAGTAAAGTGGTGCTAATTGTGTATAATTATTTTTTAATATACTCTTTTGGAATCAGTCTTATATTTTATTTCCTGTGGGGGGGGGGGGTTAAATTGCTTAATGAACACAGCTGAATCTTGACCTTTTGGCTAATTTCAGTTTTAATATCACATATTTTTAAATATTTTATACTTTCTTCTTTTTAACCAGAAAAGGAGCCCCACCATGCGGCGGAGCATCAAAAAAATTAATTATTCTTCAATATATTCCTCTCCACGGAAATCTTTAGTAAAAGGCGAAAGATTTATGCGTATTGAAGAGAAAACTGAGTGTTTGTGTTGGTGTAGGTTCTTAAACAGGACTGATCAGAGAGACATGTTACACAGGGACAGTAGGTTTAACACGCTGCACTATTCTACACTATTATACTATCATGTACATTACTGTATTAACTTTAAGCATCCACTTGTTAAAGATTTGTTTTTAATCTGACTGTAAGTGCACGTGCTGACTGTTTCAACTCGTGTAAATGATCACGTTTTGTACTTTTATACAGGCTGAGTGTTGATGCGTCGCGACGTCCAATGAGAGGCGGCCAAATTTGCATATTACCGCAGGGAATTCTGGGACAGGTTAACTTGGAGTTTGTACACTTAGTTTGGAAGATTTCTAGCGTTTTAGGTGATTGTTTTGCCCCAAAATGTACTGTAATTAATACACATTAGGTAAGAATACTAAGAATGACATGAAACACCCTAATGATTGTTTAAATGCTGTTATCAGTTTCATTTCAGTATGAATGAAATTAGAGTTTTACACCTAAGGTGTTTGACTTTTTCAGACTTTCACACAATTTACTGGAAATTGCCAGATTTGTTAATATGTCAAATATCGTCCAGCTGAATTCTCCTAGTAATAATAATTATTACAATAATTAAAACTCTTTCATGGTTCCTTGAATAATTTGCTTGTTCTCGCAAGCTCTATTTCATCATTACTGTTCTATAAACTTCCACATACTCAGTAAATAAGTAAACCAAACGGCTAAATAATGGTTACTTTCCTCAAAAGCAACAGCAGATTCTGTTATGTTTTTTTCTGTTCTTAAACACCATTATGAGCTCCACTTAAAAGTGGAGCCACGAAAAATTAGTGAATACTCATAGTGTTCCTCCCCACGGAAATCTTTAGTAAAAGGCGAAAGATTTATACGATATGAAGAGAAACATGAGTGATAACTTCCCAAGCCGAAAAACCCGGGACCGCACTCAAACAGATATGTCACACAATTAGGGTAGGTTTGGTAAGAATTAATACAACATAATTTTACAACACATTATTTTTCGGTATGATCATAATAATAATATAACTGTTATATTAAATGCAAAAACAAAAAGTTTTACTGCTTTAAACCTGCGATATGTACATAGCGCAAGGCATGCCGGGTAGGCTTTCAAACGAATACCAAAATCAACCAATCACACGAGGCAAAGTGGGCGGGCTTTAGAAACTGAACCCGGAAACCACAGTATCAGTAGCAGCTTCTATTAAACCGGATTTAAAAAGTATTTTTTTTTTCCTGTTTTTTTTCCAGTTACGTTATGTAGAATACTCTTTTTGACTTAGTCTTTTTGCTGTTACAATTTTACTGACTAAATTCTTTCAAACCTGATAAGCACCTATACGGAGAAATTAAATATACGGCCTGTATATAAGGAGGTTTACGGTAAACACCGGGCACTTGGAATTTTTTTTTTATATATATATATCTTTATTTTTATATTATTTTTAATTTTTGTAAATCTTTCTTCAAAACGGACATTCTGTGATGGGCAAAATATGTTCTTGAAGTAATTAACAAGAAGGGGTGCAAGTAAAACTTTCTAGAGTTCATATTTTAACTAAGGATAGCAGTAGAGTTCTTTTTGTCCTCGAGTGCCGAGTGTTTACCGTAAAACCCGGTATATACACGCACTGTAGTGTTCGTCACGTCTATCTCGACCACGGTTAGGTTTCAGACGCGACGAATTTGTTAGATGTGGGGTATAAAAGATGCTGGACGAGTTAAACTGCACGATATAATTTATAATTTTAGGTACATTTCTTTAAACAGTCTGAAATTACCTGTCCAGACTTCTTTTTTTGGG
>JAOVYU010000042.1:5501789-5512570 GCA_025674565.1 Synodontis membranacea | reverse complement strand
GGCTGTCACCCAGGAAAAAAACAATCACATTTTAGAAAAGGGGGAAAACCATCCACTTTCAGAATTAAAAGTAACGACTAACGAGACCCTTGATAGAAATGTAGTGAAGGAAAAAGTATGATATTTGTCTTTCAAATGTAGTGAAGTGAAAGTCATAAGTTTCCAAAAAAAAATACTACTCAAGTAAAGTACAGATACTCAAAAACTCTACTTAAGTACAGTACTCAAGTGAATCTACTTCATTACTGTCCACTTCTGTTTCTGATTAAGATATAATAGCTCGGCTTTTGGAATGCCTCGGTGGTGCGGGCTAATTGCCGTTACTCGTGTGGTTTTATTGAATGGGCATTCTGTAATATTTTTTGGAATGTATTCAGTCCAGAGATTATCACCGTATGCACATTATGCCATCTATAATGGCACGTATAATGCTACTATAGTGCTATTGCAATTTTACTGTATGAGATCCAAGTGTTCAGTTGGTAGTTTTAGTGACACAAAAGCAAAGGGTGGTGCAAAAGAGGCAGGGACAAAATACAGGAAATCATCAAGTGGGAGTGTATGGGTGTGTGTTGTGCCTGTGCACATGTATGGCATTGATGCTTCTTTTTTTTCCCTCCCCTTAGTTAGAAGAGTGTACGCTGCAGGTGGCTCCTAATGGAAACTACCTGGATCTGGAGTCCTCACTGGCAGAGCAAAAGGATGAACTGGAGCAGTTCTACAATGATTTGTCGTAAGTCTTCCCCAGCCGCATTTCTGTCCAGGCTGGCAAAATAAATTCAAACAAGCAGTCAAAACCTTGTTAAATGGTAATACAAGAGAATAAAGCTTTGCCTGGGCGATACCGGTTAAAAACCTATAAATGCAGTTTTAATAAATTATCACCTATGATGAAGTGAGTATCCAGTCTTTATTCCTGGTTCTGCTGGATTTCCAGTTTACTAAAAGTAAACTTTTAAAGTAAAACTGCAAAAGTGTCTTTGTATTGTTAAACAGGCTTTTTTTTTAAATATACTTTTAAGGTACATATTGTTCAAAATATCCTGTCTGAGTTCCATTTCAATCCCATTATTCATTGCAATATACTCACTCATCCACCAGCATGATTCACAGGAAATTGTGTCATGTCTCCGTTTCAAGGAAAATTGGTACAGTAACTGCTGATTTCTTGCTTTTCAATTACGTTGCTATCTTAACTGATCGCGTTTCCTGGTTTTAAAAAAATGCATTCACTTAAGATGAAGCTGTGTAAAGTAATACATACAAGATTAGTGTATTTTGTATTCATCAGGCCATTTAATACAATGCAAAATAATAAGTTTTTAATAAGGGTGGGAGCATGACTACTTTCTCTTTGTCTGTCAGCCTTGTAGTTTCTTCAGTTCTGGTGCTTTCGCTTTTTCCCCACTTTGTGGCTTTGTAGTCTTCCTTTTCAGCGTGTCTTTATTGTTGCACCGTGTGTATAAATCAGTTAGGAAAGGACTGGGCTTTATAGGGTTAAGTACCAAAGCTGAGAGATGGACCAAAAGGACTCATAATGGCCATAGTACTTCTGTCGCTCACACACACATACACACACAGACTTGCACTCATACTCACACTTTCCTGGTATGAGATCTTGGTTCAGGGCAGGAAGTGGGAGTGGACCACATGACTCGCCCTCATTCATGCAGCATGGCATGATGATGGAGATACTTTTTTTTTAAAGGGACTACTGTCGAGGTTTCCTGTATGCCATTGGTAATTTGGTTATGGGGAATTTTCAGGAAAGGTGCATGTCGTCAATCTGATAGTGTGTCAGTTAAACTAAGATTAGGCACACTTTGGTAACAGAACACGTGTATTCCGTAGATAAAGTCTTTCATTAGCAATATATTTAGACAAAACACTGACCTGTGTTTTGGTATTTATCAACTTCTTATATCATGTTTCTATAGACTCGGAAAGAAATTCTCCTAAAGGACTTGAACGACCAGAAGCAATTATGTGTTTAATAAGATTTTAAAGCTTACCAGGCTTGAGTAATTATTCTACGGCTCAAAATAATTAATTGGGGGAATGTGACTTCATCAAGTAGACAGAGCAAATCTCTGGCTCAGTGGTTATTTTATTTATTTATTTATTTTTTCTCCTTTTTTTAGTCTTAAAAATGGCATCTGGATACATTAGCTGGAATCTATTTACGCCCGAACCTCCACTGCTGAGGTTGCTGAGGTTGTTGAAAAAGTAGAGGAAATTCCTAGAGTCGTAAAGCATTGTGTACCTGGCATATGAGTACCTAAACCTTTAACAAACGTCCTGAATGAAAACATGCAAGCCATACGCCTTCATCGTAGGTACAAATGGCGAATCAAATGAAGACCTGAAAAGTGCAGCATAAATTAGAAAAATAGTACATTACATTTGAAGTTGCAAAAGTGAAATAATGTTCTGTTCAACTGATCCATTGTTCTCAATAGCTTGGTCTGCTGTTACATTGAAACTCGTACACTTTTGTGATGCCTATTTGAAATAAACAGTGCAAAAATAAAAGAAATAAAATAATAATAATAAAGGGCACCTGCTGAGCTAACGTTAGCTAATCATGTTTAGAAAGGGTTTTATGGGGGGCTGAACTAGTGACTGGCGTTTAATATTTAACTGCTAACTATATTTGTTATGATCCAAAATTCTGACTTCAGCAATGTCTTTAATAAGAGTGGGAGGGGCCAGAGACTACTGATGACATCACTGGTTGAAAGAGTTGCACCAGGAACATTCCCTACTTTAGGGGGGGGGGGGGAAGTCATGTTCTATTTAATAGTGTAGTGTGAATGTGTGTAAGCAGTTCAGTTTTAATCACAAGTCAGTGCTGGAGCTTATTATAACGAGACCTTGACAAGAGCCTGAATATTGATTTGCATAAATCGGCGTTGCAGGCTCTTTCATGCTCTGTCTTGCCTTTCTCCTGCATTCAGTCAATTGGTTTTTACATGAAAGCTCACTCGGTGGCGAAAATGCAAACGTATGTGCGAGCTTGACATGATTTGAATGTGTCTTAGCTTTTGTACACTCTCTTACAGCCAATAAGACACATTTTCTGGCCACAGATGGCCCTATTTCTGAATATCATTTAAATAAACCAGTGAAGTCAAAGGCTTCATTTTCCGCTGAGATAGTGAAGCAGGGACCGTGCAGTTGTGCTGAGAAAGCAAACGTAATAGGCCGACGAAGGAAAAAAAAAATCTCTGAATATGATGTAATCATGGGCATTGGCGAAGAAGGAAAACCGTAATGAGGGGGTGGAGAGACTCGGTTTTTCATGAGCATTATTTTCCCAGTCTGTATGCATGTAGTGATCAGTTACAGGCTAGTCTTAGTTTTATAAGGTCATGATGTTTGTGTGTGTGTGTGTGTGTGTGTGTGTGTGTGTGTGTGTTCACAGCTGGAACTCATACAGGTTCCACGCTGTATACGGAAAGCAAGTCCCGAAAAGCGTCATTTGAAATACCACATGAAATACAAGACTGTAATTTGCTCTGTATTTTATTTATTTATTTATTTATTTATTTTTGCCCCAGTCTCATTCAACACCTTTTAAGAAATTCCAAGCTATAAACTGCTCTGATTTTAGCAGCTGACCCTCATGCAGCATAGTTTCCGTGTCTGTCCCATGATTCTCCACAGTCTAACTTTCCAAATCCTAATACCCGTATTGGCCACCTTCGCTGAGTGCATGTGTGGAAGAGTCATCATGTAGCGCTTTGATGTCATCTGCCGTCTGCATTAACACTCCGCTTTAAAAGTCTCGAGTCGGGTTTGATCGTGTTGGAGATGACCCGACCCTGCAGTGCTGACATAAGCAGTGAATAAGCTCAGCACTCCCTAAAAGTCTCTAAAGCATTTTGGCTACCAAATAACCCCTGCAAATGACTGCCTGCTCATCCTGTACCATTTCTGTCTCTCTGTTTACAGCGTTGGCAAAAAGCCCATTTTGATCCTTCGAACCCAGCTCTCCGTGCGTGTCCACTCCATCCTGGGTAAGAATGTCTGTCTTCTTTTCTAACTTCTGTGCCATCTGCAGAATGAAAAAAAGGAAAAAAAAAAAAAAAAAAGATCTGGCTAGGATTTTTTTTGGAAGAACTTCTCAGGCAGTGCTGAGACAGCAAAAAAAAAATAATAAAAGATCCGTGTCTTTCCACTGGAGTTAAAAGGTTTCTATTCAAGGAGCTCCCCAGGGATTGTGGTCAAAAATATATTTATATGAAATCCCAAATCCCTTTTATGGTTTTTCTCTCACTTTACCATTCAAATCCATCCTGACCTCATCAGCTGCACATGGCATCTCGTGAGCTAGTGAAGTGATCGTGGACGCTGATAAAAAGTCAAATTTGTGCAGAGTGTAGCATAAAGATTATCGTTTGTACAGGTCGGGGCTGGGTGTCGCATCCATGCAGTAATCTTTAATGGGATAGTCTCTGGATCTATTGGGACCTGACCAGGATAAAGCGCTTACTGAAAATGAATGAATGTCAGGGATCGGTATAGCAGAGGAAGTGCAAGGCCCCGTATACACATAATTGTTTTATGAGTTTTATAACTGGATTGTATCCTGATAAGATTTACACTTGAACACTTGCATTTCAATATTCCCTTTTTTATTTTATTTATTGATTTTTTCATAGGAAATTGACCTAGTCTGACGCAAGTCTAAGTAACTGAGTCAAATTGAGTAAACAAAGGGGTCTGATCAATTCCAAAATTGCTCAAATGCTAAAATGGCGTAAAAGCCAGTGCTTGGTCCCGATTGCTGCAACATAAGAGTTTGCCCTATTATCAAGAGAGCATGAGTTTGTGTCTTGATGTTCCAGGACAGAATAGAGAGCATGTTTTCTCTCCCCTGTCAATCAGAGCAACACTAGCCGGTCATGATCGTCTGTGCTTATGTATGCGAAAGAGTGTAGATGGCGCTTTGCTGCAAGTGTGTTAAGCTGCTCTGGGATGCCACATAAGCAGCGTTTCAAGAAGATGTGGAGGTTAGTGTCCTTTATCTTGGAGGAAGCACGTGGGTGGGAAATGGCAAATAGCCAAATCTGGGCGAAAACAGGGAGACGGTCTTGTCTTTAGGATGCACGTTCTAGCCAGGAGGAGATCACCACATCTGTGTGCTTCATTATTGAATGAAACGCCTCTAAACACCATTTCAGATGAGTCTTTATTACTATATAGTACTGGAAAAGATACTTAAGCTCCTGAAACCCTGTTAAATGTATAACAGAATATACAGGTATTAAAGTCAGTTTTCTAATATAGCCTGTCTGGGAATTTGGTGCTTGTTTTGTAGTCCGTGGTCTCCATGGCTGCCTAGAAGGAATCATGTTGGACGATCAACGCTGGCTGACATTTCGTTGTTAAATGTGTCACTGCTTGTAGGTTCCCGTATGATGCTCCGTGTGTAAGGGTGACACTGGTTTGTAGGTGTGTGGTGGGTGTTTTTCTCTTCTGCCAGGACACGTCGAGGCTTATGCTGACAGAATGCACAGTTTAGGAGGAGTTCCGACGCAAACATTGTGCCTTTTATTCTCGAGCATTAAGAGTCTGGAATGTTTAATCTATATCCCTTTTAGTTACTGGTATGACAGGAGGATTTGGTGTCTTGTTCCATGACACAGCCTTGATCTGTAATCTCTAAACCATCGTAAATAGACTGTCTTGTACGGAGGTGGATGTTAATAGTCTTTGCTGTCTGTTGGTTGCGTATAACTCCAAGGAAATGGGCATGACAGTTCGGAAAAAGAAGTCTAATGTCCGTAGAATGACTTAACAGATTAAGTTGCAGGTAAAAATATTAGAAACACTGATTAGATCGTGTGCATTTCGGATATCGCAGACGCAACACGTTAGTGTTCGCAGCTACTTTCGAAATAGCAGATCATAGAACTTGCACCATCCTGATAAGTATTTTTATTTTTCCTGCTTGGCCTTGTCTATTTATAGGATTCATTAGAGCTGTACCGTGACATTGCATTTTGAATAAATTACTTTGCTCAAATCGTCAAACTGGCAACATATAATCATTCGAATGACACTATTTAAAACGGAATAATAACCTATATAACCTATAACCACATAAGCAGGTTGCAAAAAACATACAGGACTGTAGGGGTGCTAATTTTTAACTTTAACATCTGTGACTGATCAGCGTGTTTGTCCAGGGAATTATAAGTGCTGTAACTAGCTCTGACACACTGTGGAGTTTATTAAGTTAGTGGTTGCTGTGGTGGTTTTGTGTTTAAGCAGGAATTTTTCCTGCAGTGAAAGCTCGTCCCCGCCCTTGCTCTCACTGCGGTGAAAAATGCAGACCTTAACAAGACAGACCAGTTCACCAACCTATTTACTGTGAATCACCTTTAAGACGTGTGTCTTTGCACCAGGCATGCTGCTTCACTCTGGTGTTATTGCTTTATTTATAGTAAGCTACAAAATGACGCCCTTAGATGCATATTATGGCAACTCCTATTCGCCGGATGCCCTGGTTATTACTAAGCGATGCATCATGCTTTGTATGCTTATATTATTATTATTATAATATTGTTTGTTTCACACTGTTTCTTTCTTTCTTTCTTTTTTTTTGCTACATTTGTAAACAAGTGTTTAGTCCCGCCCCGATCTAGAACCTGTTTCCTTGAAATTTGTCATTTGTAATATGCAGGTAACGTTGCCTCTTTATAGCTCCAGGGTCTCCGGTTTGATCCTGAGCGTGGTTCATTGTCTGTGTGGAGTTTTGTATGATCTCATTATGTGCGTGTGGGTTTCCACCAGGTTCTCCGGTTCTCTCCCATATCTGAAAACATACCTGTTGTTGTTTGAACCGAATAGTCTAAAGTATGACTTGGTGTCAGTGAAAGTATGCATGGCATCCTGTAATGGACAGACGTGCTGTCTGGACCGTATTCCCCACTTCACGGCTAGTAATTGTCGGATAGGCACCGGGTCCACTGTGACCCTGATCAGGATAAAGCAGTTGCTCAAGATGAATGAATGAACAAATAATTGTAATATATATCACGGGTATTATAGTATCAACTGTTAACACTAGCATGCAAGATATTTTAGTTTTTATAGTACAGTGATGTGAATCTTTAGATCTAATGTTTCTACTGCATACTGATTCTGAGCTGTGTAACAATCATTAATCAATTCTTTATGCAACTTTTTTTTTTTTTTTTTTTTAAATCTCTGTAGCCTATATGAACTTCTTCATTATAGACACTTGCTGCTTTTACTTTCATCCATCAAAAGTCCTTGCCCGTGAAACTTAAGAAACCTTGTTGTTGTTCGGGGAAAGTGTGCTCAAAACATTGTGATGGCTGTATGTCATAGTTCTATATGTAGAAATAGGACATGAGTCATGTTTCTTTCTTTTTTTTTTCATTGCTGTTTTTGGCATTTGGTAGTGTAGTGTTTTCCATGTTAATACCCTGGTGTTTCCGTCTTATAATCCTTACTCTGCTCACAATAATCAGCTTTGTGTTCAGCTTTTCCTCGTATCTTTAAGTCCTCAAGAGTATTTTTTATCTCCTGACATGTCCTTGGCATGACAAAAACTTTGGTCCACAGATGTTGTCTCAGATCAGCAGCCTTCATTCTGGAACGCACTTTGACACGGATGTTAGGCGATTGTCCTTCTAGAACATGCTGGTACCAGGAAGTCATGTGATCATCTTACCGGAACATGCTGTGACCAGATGCCAGGAGATTCATTCTAGATCGCGCTGTGACCAGATTGTTAGTTGATCAGCATTCTAGAATACGCTGTGGCCAGTAGGTCAGGTGACTGTCATTCTAGAACACGCTCCAACTAGGTGGTTGCTGTGATCATCTTTTTAGAACACACTAGATCTAGATCATGCCAGGAAGTCAAAATTATCATTGTTCTAGAACATGCTGTGGCTATTAGGTCATGTGATAATTTTTTTTTGAAGACGGAGTGACCAGGAGGTCAGGTGATCATCAGTCTAGAGCATGCCATGGCCAGGTGATCATTAGTCTAGAACAAGCTCCGGACTAGGTGGTCAGGTGATCACGATTCTAGAGCAGAGATTCCCAAACTGTGGTACGTGTACCACTGGTGTCATTCGGCTAAGGTGTTTTGAGTGACGTTGGCACTTCAAGAGGGGCAGAAGTCACGTTACCTGTTGATGATTTCCCGAGTTTTGTCTCAGAATTTGATATTTGCTCTCTGGTCCATGCAGATTTTACTGACTCAGAAGTTACTGCTCACTCTTGCTGCATGCGCCGCACTCCGTCCATTCGCTACAGGAACAGGTGCTCCTTGGGGAAATGTAGTTTGGTACATGATGGTACATGGTCTAAAAGTTTGGGAACCTCTGTCCTAGGACATGCTGCAACCAGAAGGTCCAGTGATCATTGTTCTGGAACTTTATGGTGTTCTACTGAAGTCATCTGGTCAATCGGAATAAAAACTATCAGGCTCTTCGTCCTCTCATTCTTACATTCTGAATTGTTAGAAATGGACACGTGGTGTTCTAGGAGGCCGCACGTAATTTTAGGATAGATTATAGACATCAGGGCACGGCTTCAAGGACACTGTGGCTTAGTTAATGGTATAGTGTGTGTTTGTGTGCCTGCGTGTTTGGTGAGAAAGAAGAAACTTTCCCATTCTGGAAAGCTGTATTTCTGTATTCTGTATTTATCTGCCTGTCTCTTCCTGTTATAACATGCTCATGCAGAACCCTATTCCCACCCTCATCGTGCTCATATCTGTTTCACGGAAAATGGCAATGTTTTCTAGGGACTTTTGTGGGACATGTCGACACAAAACAGTCATATCACTCATTTCCGTTTAATTAACTGCATTTGTTTTGACGTTTGTGTTCAGGTTTGAATAAGGGTGAGTGCCTGTTTGGTCCAGTTAAGGAGACTGAGAATGCCTGTATTTCGACTGTTCTGTGAACCCTGTGTTCATTTCCTTTGAGTCACAGGAAATATGAACACAAACACAAGCAGGACCTATATTGTGAAAATCAACTTGGGATTCCCCAACCCCCCCCGACTAGTTGCAGCAAAATTATAAATACGTGAAACGTGTAGCTAGTCCTGCTGTGTCAAATCCTGACACACCAGTAGCTCAGTAATCATAATCATTCTTTTATTCAGCTTGAGTAAGCTCTTTATCCTGTTCACCTGGTGGATGAAGAGTGTCCAGTCCATCTTTGGGTGGTGGGAGGAAACCAGAGAACCCGACTCATATTAAGTCGATCTATGAGTGAGGGATCTAGCCGATTTGGCTTTGGCTCCATTTGTCCAGCATTGTCATTGGATTTAAAAATTCCTGTGTAAATAAGAGGTACGTAAAACTCAAGTGACCTAACAGTAGCACAACCACAGAGCGTTTTGTCGAACCGTTCCAGTTGCAATTCTCTCCAAGCGGAACAATATCGTTTACAGTGGCTAACAGGAAATGCCATGCCGCAGATAGGTCATCCCACAGGGCACGGCGCTTCTATTTCTGCCCACATTTATGCACAAACGCTGAAGAGACATGAACACTGAAGCTTCAGTGCAGAACTACAGCTCTATAGATTTCGGTGGTTAACGATGAGCGTGAGCGGGTTTTTCTGCTCATCATGAAATCAGGCTTTCCTTTCTCTCACTGTTTTGCGCTGCTACGTGACTCAAAAGATGGCTAGAAACGTCCTAAACTGTTTGCTTCCCCTTTTGTATATTATGTTAGGAATAATGCATGATACAGTGTTCTGTTATAGGAATAATGCACGATTACAGCATTGTGTTATAGGAATAATGCACGATTACAGCGTTCTGTTATAGGAAAATAATCAGTGGCCGAGTGACGTTTCACCTCAGAGTTTATTATTTTTCTATAGCATCACTCGTTTTATTCCTCTTGTGCTGCAGCAATTTGACCATTGATTATTTTTGTTTATTTAACATCCATACATTTATCCATTTATGTTCTGAAATGTTCACCAAACCAGATAGTTTCTGTTATCACTAGCAGATATGAAGAGTCGTTAATAATAGGCAAAGTCTTTTCTGGATGCTTTCCTGTAGCGAAAAAGGAAGAATCTACCTTACAGAAAAAGTTTTTCTTTGTTTTAATGAACCATTTTCGTTCATTTGCTTGTTAGACTTAGTTATGTTGCACTCCAACCATGGATGTTTCATGCGGATGAGATGTTACTGCAGAAGCAAAAACTTTTCCCAACGTGTACATTAATACTATATAAATCTGTGACCTGCATTACAGATGGCAATGTCGTCAGAGGTGCTGTTATGGAAAATTAATCAACGCCTTCTGGACGTCTGAGAATTAAACCATACTGTGGTGTAAAATGTTACAACTCTGCCAAGGCATTTTTGTTAAAGAGGGTAATTATCCAAGAATCCTTACAGTGAGCTAGTCAGGGCCATGATGCTTATCTGATACCGTTCTCCGCTTGAGGTTTGGTGTTTTGTTGTGGAACAGCTGTATTTCTGGGACCCGTCTGACTCTGTGCATAAGGTGTGTTTGTAGTTGTAAGAGGCCGTGATAGATGTGTTGTCATGATGATATGGGCTTTAACTCGTGGAGTTTGTGGATTTGCTTTAGTTTATGGATTTGCTTTGCTGCAGTGCACTGTGTAGTGCAGTCAGTCCTCAGGGATGAGGGCAATTTAGCACAGGCATGCCAGCTTATTGGAGCCTTTTTGTGTGTGTGTGTGTGTGTGTGTGTGTGTGTGTGTGTGTGTGTGTGTGTGTGTGTGTGTGTGTGTGTGTGT
>JAOVYU010000042.1:5404046-5407125 GCA_025674565.1 Synodontis membranacea | reverse complement strand
CGCGAACGAGACGGGAGGATGGGAGAGGCGTGGCGACAATTTCGGCTTTTATTTTCGGCGCTTTCTTACGTTTCGGCTGAAACCGATAATGCTATTTCGGCCGAAAATTTTCGGCGGCCGAAATTTCGGTGCATCCCTAATTATAATCCACATTTATCACGTAACATTCAATTACAGTTCCATGCTGTATTTTAACTGCTGTTGACAATCCAGGATATAAAGACTTATAGTATTAATTAATCGTATGTGTGATTATAATGGTGATTTTTATTTTGGTAATGAGTAATCCACCCTTATCCAGGGTTAAATGTGTGTGGTAAATGATGTCACACGGTTGTTTTATTGCTAAAACAACATGCGGTTCAGATCTCATGACTCTGCTAATCTTCATTGAGGTTTTGTATTAAAAAAGAAAATGCCTCCGAATTGAGAACTGAGCGTATTCCCATGAAACATTTCTGTAACGATTATGTTTTGTGTCCATATTATAGGAGGGTATATTTTCAGTAATATTTTAATGAGAAGGTGCTCGTGAGGTTCTCAAATGAAATTAAAGGAAAGTGACAGAAGGCAAAAGCAGTTATTTAAATAAATCTTGAAAGTGTTTAATTTTAAGCAGGAGTATTAATCGTTCCTGCTGCTGCACCAATATTTTTAATTCTTTATTTAATTTTTTAGAGCTATTTTGTCATATCAGATTGAGCAGACTGTCACAAAAAATGATTAATCTGTCATTCCACATGTTTGTGTATTACAATTCCATATATTACTTCTATTTCTACTTTATTTAACCAGTCATTATGTTTATTCTCATCATCTGTGGTTAGTTCACACTATTAGGTAATAAGACATTCATTCACACTCACGTTCACACCTATGAGCAGTTTAGAGTAGTCAGTTAACCTAACTGCATGTCTTTGGGGCTGTGTGAGGAAACCCATGCAGGCAAACTACGTACAGAAATGCCCCAGTCGCTGCGAGGTGACAGTGCCACCCATATGCAGGATATTACCAACTAATTCACTACATACACATAACTTTGAACATCGCTTCAAAGACTAAGTCACTTAGCGATAGAGTAACAGAAACTCTGGTACATCTGTAGACACTTGAGAGACCAATCGTCACGGTTCCAGAGGCGTGTGGCTGTGAGGAAACAGGAAACAGAAGAGCCTTCACTAACGGAAAATAGCATTGGACAGACACCAAAGCAAGGCTGTTCCAGCAATGAGCTGTGTGCTGCTGCTAAGTTAAACACATACAAGGAACCAACTATTGATGATAATGAGAATCCATTGACACAAATTTGCCTACAGCAGGTTTAATTTAAGTGTGTTTACAGCACAGAAGGCATGGCTGTTACCCCTCCACACCCTCAGCTTAAGCCAGAGAGAGAGAAAATGTAATAAAACTAAGTTAATTCTCTGTTATTGCTGCACTCGTGAGTTCACACCGTCCCAGTAAGTAAGTCAGGTGGGTGGGGAGGTGTGTTCTGCAATCATTCAAATTAAGGTGTTTTTTTTTTTTAAACAACATAATTACAGTATTAACTGGTTATATCCCATTGTACAAATAATACACCTCTTTTCAGTCATCAGCTGATATTTGATTCTAGTCTAGATTGTAATTATTGTAATCTAGGCACAATGTTCAGACATGACATATTTGAATGCTGTAGCAGTGCTACCATTGCAATGAATCTCTTTCAGGTTATAGATATTTTATTATGAGCTGTATTTTTTTTTTGTTCTCCTTTCAGCTTTTTGTTTCTATAAAACAGATGTGGTGGCCGTATAATGGAGGCCTGACGAAGCCCTCAACTTGTAATACTGTATGGAGTGTTTGCTCTGCTCCTGAGAGTCTATAGAGACCCAGACAGGAAGCCATACTCTGTCAGCTCTAAATCTTCACATTTCTCCTAATGAGAATAGCAGCATACTGACTGAATAATTATGTCAATGCTAATATAAAGAGAAAAGCAGGCCTCAAGCGTGCTGTGTCAGACCCCCCTGTATTCATTCATACAGGCCAACTGTCAACACCGCAGCCCAGCAGCTGCCAAGTACCTCAAACATACACGCTTTTCAGGGGATTAAACAGGAGGAGCCGACAGGATATATTTAGTGTGTTGACTTAACATACACATTTGACTGAATAGATGTAGGAGAACTGTTTCAACAGGATTCGTATAATGCCACGGTTAATAAGAATGACTTCATTACTATAATTATTAATTTGGCTTGAAATGACAAATTCCTGTTTTCTCTTAGAGCTGGTTTGGCTTGTATCTCTCCCTACAGTTTTGAAGCTGGCGACCCCAAATTCAGCACGGAGGTCCAGGCCATAGTGAAGAAGTGTGATATTACTTTGCTAACCGACACACATTGTAATGTCCGAGTTATAGTCATCTTTCTCTTTTCTGCCCCTGCTGTGAGCTCATTATAATGCCTTATTTGAATGTGATTAGTGGATAGGCGGAGACAGGCACGCCATTATCATGTACAACTCTGCATGTGACACAGAGTGTTTGTTGATCAGTGTGGTGTTGATCATTGGCTTGAAAAGCCAGATTGCTGTTTTCTTCTTCTTCTTCTTCTTCTTCTTCTTCTTCTTATTTCACTTTTCTTCAACGATTATTCAGTTTGCATGTCCTCCTACAGTTTTCGAGCTACACACGTGAAATTGGGCACACGCCTGCAGAACATATGGGAGAAGTGTGCTATTGTCATGAAAGGAGGCAGGAAGTAAATGCAGGGGAGAACTTCTATAATAAACAGAAAGCAAGCGCAGTTCAAAAATCAGGCAAACAGGCAGAGCCCTAAACAAAACATGTGAATTCAAAATGAAAACGGGGCACAGTCATTTAGAGTCAAAAAATGCTTAGGGAAAACTCCTGGGTAACAAAGTCAATGGCTATGGCTAAGGCAAGAAAACCAAGAACAAGAACCCCATTTCCCCATTGAAATGAATGGCTGGAATGTTCGGTAACGAGAGATCAAGCCAAATTCTTCAAGTTTATGCTTAAAATTGAGCTTTCTTGTTCTTTTATTAATCCTTAAATTATTAAAATGAAATGGAG
>JAOVYU010000042.1:5394046-5399046 GCA_025674565.1 Synodontis membranacea | reverse complement strand
GAGATCTCAGCGCTGTGTTGTAAATCTTAGTGCTGTTTTGTTGACAAAGGGAGGATGTACAAATTATTAAATATATTTATATTGTATGCGTGTGCAAGACATTATATTATTTGTGTGCAGATAAATGCCTGGACTTAATTACCGTGTCACTGTTATTGTAAGAAAACGGTAAGCAGACATAGACATAGTAAAAGGGTGAAAGAGAAGATTTTTCGTAACTGTTTCTGAAAGAACTTAACATTCAGTCAAGGGTGAATTTGTTCTTTCCTTCTGACTTTGTTCCCTTTTGATCTCTCTTCTTCCTTGATTTTTTATTTTATTTAGACCATCATGGTCTGTTGTTTCTTCCTGTAGCTTGTCTCTTGCCACGTCTCTTTACTCTTTTTATTGTCTGCCGCACTGATGATGTATGTAATGTATGTTTAATATGTGCAGTGTACCATAGCGAGTTCACAGTCATATGTTTGCCTAGCAGTATAATCAGATGTGTGGTTTGAGTTTCTCCTTGCGTGAGTCAGCCAGTCGTGATAGCATTAGCATTCACTCAGAGCATATTGGTAGAAACAAAATAGATGCAAAGTGTTAACAGTATCCCTGGCTCTGTTTCGATTTCTTTTGTCATTTGTCAGTTTATATTTAAATAGATTATATTCACTTCTATTTAGCCTTTCCTTTCAGAGCCTAGCTACACAATGAAACCAAAATATTTACAAATCGTACAAATTACCACAACTGAAGAGTTTTATTCAGACGTTAACCTGACCTCACAAGGTCACAGATTGGGCCAGTGTTGCCAGCTCTTTCTCTTTGAGCCAGTCCAAGCTGTATAAATTGCCAGATGACTCCATGGACCAATTAGCATCTTAATCCTGATTATTTGCATATCTAAACGTTATATGAAGAAGTAAGATCTTCTGAAATAGAACAGAATACTATCAGAATTCAAATAATATGGATTATCTAATATTTATTATAGAAACACTGTTTTTGGTCATGGCAGCACAAAGACTTGAGCTTTTGGAACAACAGTAATCAGTGATTGGTTGTTGGAAACAGTGGTGATCAATGAATGGTCTTTTAGAACAATGGTGATCAGTGATTGGTTTTTGTGAACAGTAGTGATAACTGGTTGTTGGTAAACAATGGTGATCAGTGAATAGTTGTTGGAAACCTTGGTGATTAGTGATTGGTTGTTAAAAAAAAATGGTGATCAGTGATTGGTCTTTGGGAACAATTGCGATAACTAGTTGTTGTGAAACAATGGTGATTATTGACTGGTTGTTATAAACATTGGTGATCAGTGATTGGTATTTAGGAGCAATGGTCATCAGCGATTGGTTTTTAGGAGCATGGGTTCACACGGGCACAACTCGGTCAGGTTTTATATACGTAACCAGTGCAGTGATGTGAACTGGAGACCCGTATAGAGTGCAGGACAGTCACTAATGTCTGTGCATAAAGTTGTATATTTGTTGGCTCTGTTTTGAAATAAAGCAAGTAAACAGGTCTAAAATGTTGATAAAAAATCCAGAGACAAAATGACAGCCCTAAATGACACTGTTCATTTCATTTACTTTATGCAGTAAAGAAGAAACTACAGTATCTCTGGCATTATAATAAGCACTAGTGTTCACCTCCAGTCAGCCTGATTAGAATGATTGGCAGTCCCATGTAGTCTCCATGTAAAACCAAGGCAGTAACAACGCCCTTGCCAAGCAGCATTCCCTCGAGCCTGAATACACTGTGTTCTCCTAATCTTCCCTTTGATGCAACTCAGAAAGATAGTCTAGGTGAGTCTGGCTCTATTTATATCTCTAGCTCATCTTTCCTAAACATGACCTCCGACAGGAGTTCACAGTTCATAAACATCATCAGTAAATCATAGATCTACTGTTCACTATCAGATTTGGCATCTACACTGAATCTTTGTTGCGCGTGGTTTTACATTTTATAAGGTCTTATGATGTTTGAAATAAAGATTAGACTTCTATTTCAATTCCACTAAAACCATGAGCGGTGTACACACCCATGCCGGCTGGCAACTGAGCTTTAAAGACAGACTGAGCTTCTTTGTAAAGCCTGAGAATCATTTCTCAGATTCCTGACAGTTTGGAAATAGAGGTCAGAGGTTAAAGATTGTCGGATGTCTTTGTTTTTTTTTTTTGTTTGTTTTTTTTTTTGTTTGTTTTTTTGAAAGGTAGTACCTCATCTGTTCTGTATGTGTAAAAAAAAAAAAAAAAACTCATGCACTGTGCGTGTGTTAAGAGCATTGGCTGCTTGATGTGTTCTGCTGTGCTACGTGCTGTGACATCTATCAGGTGTAAAAGAGTTCAGCAGTCAGATGTTTACAACCATGTGTCCCAACAGTGTTTGAGAATCAAATAAAGCTGATCCTAACATTATCGAAATAATTTATTTTATACCTTGTTGCACTTGATGTGATGTCAAGGTGACATGTGTGTTACCGTGTTTCCCCGAAAATAAGACAGGGTCTTATATTAATTTTTGCTCCCAAAGACCCGTTAGGGCTTATTTTCGTGTACAACAAACTACAGTACATTTACCGGTATTCATGAACAAAAATCCACATTTATTCAAATACAGACATCATGTCATTTTCTAACCGTATCTTTTCCATGTTCCATTCCTGTCAGCAATCCATTCACAGATCACGTGTTCCAACTCGGGGAATAGTGGTTTCCCAACCTGATCCCCACATGCGGCTGACTGAGGTTATCGTACTCTGCCCGCCATTTCCGGACCATCCGGATATCCAACTTCTCTTTGCAGAAAGCCGTAAGATTCTTGCCCTGGAAGTCCACCACAATTCCTTTCTTGTACTAGACAGAATAGCTTTTTCTTTTTGCACTCATCTTGTCTGGGGGTCAAAATGTTATTTCCTGTTTATATATAATCGCATATCATTCTAGTTACCGTACAATCCATGGGATAGTAACTAGGGCTTATTTTTGGAGTAGGGCTTATATTACCGGCATCCTGAAAAATCATGCTTGGGCTTATTTTCGGGGAAACACGGTACTGTCACAAAGTGGGTTTCGATTAACTTGCTTAATGCGCATTTTAAAATTCCAGACTAAAAATGAGTAATGGAAACACTTGAATTTAAAAAAAACCCCTCTCAAATGGTTTTTAAGATGATGCCTCAAAGCAGTGTTTCTGAAAACTGATCTTGAATGGCAAAACTGCGGTGGAAACCTGCTTACTGATTGGATCCTGTCCATGGTTTATTGAACTGATAATCTGAAAATTGTGCTAATCACTATAATGATCACTGATTCTGAGAAATAGGTAGCTTTTTAAAAAAAATTTTTTTTTTTTTTTTTGGTCTCTTGCTACTATTCCTGCCACTATGTGTCATATAGCTTACAACTTAGAGTGTGTTTATCAAAATGATTTTCACTCACTTACTTTTTAAACTTTAGGAAGATCTGGTGCATCCGTAGCACCCAAATATGATTAAAAGATATATAATATGTAGCAGCAATATTTGTTCAGGATTTCAGCATTTTCAGTACTAACAGGCCATAAATCAAAATGCAGACTAATTGTCAACAACACAGACATCCTCTAGCTACTGTGGTCTGCTACAGTAATGTAAGAATTTAGTAAATATACACTAGTGCATATTGATCCCTACAAAACAGTTTAAAGAATGACTTCTGTTTCATGGAGAATCTCACGGCACTCTTAAAGACATAAAATTTAAGACAGATGATTAATCAGTAGTGAAATGGTCCATCGGTAGCTCTCTTGAATGTCATGCTCTGCAAACAATCTCTCCTCATGTGGCCCTGTGCCATAAAAGAGCATGTGCTGAAGAACATCTGCGTTTATTCATGAAACAGAATACAGTATATTTACTCTGGCGTGTATGATTTATAGAGAAACCGCAAGCAAACGAATATATTTAATCAGTCCATTTACCTTTTTATTAACTCACATCTGTTGGACTACGGACTATTCTTGAGGACTTTATTTGAAGTTTTTATTTGACTGTGTCAAGTGGATTCAGATTACAGTGATAATGTTTAATATTTGTGTTTAGTTTATTATTTTTTTTCCTGCTTTGAAGTTTGGCATAGATAACATTTGTCTTGTCACTTTTTTTTTTTTTTTTTTTTTAATGATCCACTTATGGTTTCAAAGATATTCTATGCTAAAGTGCATCTTCATTGCTAGACACAGTGGTCATGTTGTTAGCACCGTCTCATCACAACAAGAAGGTTCTGGGTTAGAACCTGCCGGCTGACTGGGGCCTTGGAGTGTGTATGTTCTCCCCGTGCCTGCGTGGACTTCCTCCAGGTGCTCCGGTTTCCTCCTACAACCTAAAGACAGTCAACGGGCTACTCTAAATTCCCCGTAGGTGTGAATGTGAGTGTGAATGACTGTCCTGTCTCTGAAGTCAGCTGGGATTGGCTCCAGCCCGTTCATGACCCGCAATGGATAATGGTATAAAAAAATGAATGAATGGATGTTTTTGCTACCAGCTGCCCTGATACATAGACTGGAAAATATTTGTGGCATTTTCAGCTATGTGCCATTTCGGTATGGCACATAGCTCTTCAACACCTTTGATTCAAAGCGTGACATTCCCTGGATGAGGAAGTCACATTTATTTTCACCAGTGCATTTAAACTGGCATTTAATGTGATATTTGCAGAAAGATAGTCTAGCCAAGATTAAAAATGAAATAAAAATATTTCCGGGTTATTGAGGTGAACTATATTTAATGTTTCTTAAACCTAAGGACCTTAGTTTGTTTGTTGTTGTCATTTTGGCAACAATTAATGATGTTTTAAAGAAAAGAAAATTTCTCAGAGTAATAGAACAGAAATGTAATAATGGTACTAAAAACATTACAGACATTATAGTTAACGCCATCTCACATTCCCTTTACAATATTGTGCAAAAGTCTTAGGCACATGCAATAAAATGATGTAGAGTAATGGTGACTTCAAAAATTATGAAATTAAATCTGT
>JAOVYU010000042.1:5369017-5379159 GCA_025674565.1 Synodontis membranacea | reverse complement strand
AAACCTAACAGTGCAGGTTTCGTGAGTTTTGGAATTTGTTGCGTGTGCGAGAGCGTGTGCGAGAGCGTGTGCGAGAGTGTGTAGCAGCATAGTCCTGTGATGGGCTGCTGTTTATTTTGCTGTGCTAGAGGAATGTTCTCGATCAGAACTGCTCAGTGCAAAGTGCGATTGTGTCTGTCTTTTTTTTTTTTTTTTTTTTTTTTTTTTTTTCCCCCCCTTCCAGTTTCTTCTCAAACATCTAATGTTCATAGCGGACCAGACAGGTGAACAGGTGACTAGATACATTTACACCAGTGACCATTCTTTTCCTATGTACATGACACAGAGCCCTGATTTCATCAACAAGCAACAACCGAATTCAAAATTGATTTTGGTAAACCGACAGATGCAAATGATTTACTCTAAAGATACCTCAAAGCCGTCCAACGTTCTTTCACTTCCAAACTCACAACTTTATTCCGATTTCACCTCACCTTGCATATGCAGCATCTCACTTATTGTCTATAGAGACACTGTAAAGAAAGTGAAGCATGGATGGAAGCAGCAGAGATTGTTGATGGTTCTGAATGTGTAGCTATTACGTTTAGCTACCTTGCTTTACTAATTCTATCAATGACGCCATCACGAAGCCTAGCACGTAACATGTAAATGAAACTTAAATGCATTTTAAATGAAAGTGGTTTGTATGCAGTGTATGTTGTAGTGTAAGCTTGCTTGTGTAAAAATGTTGCAATACGCCGTTCAATACCACTGCAACGCAAATGAGCGTCAACATTTTGCTATATTTACAGTTTACTAAAACAAGGCATTACGACAGACGCAGTACGAGACAACGTGTAGACAGTCTGGTGTTTTTTAATATATCCTGCAACGTTAATCCGTGTGTAATTTCAGAGCACGATGTACATGCCAGGTCAGGCGTCATCACGCAGGAAAACCTAGGAAGGAAGTTGTTTGAGTGTTTAACTGGCCGAGAGAGAGAAAGTGGGCAAGACGCACTGATGATTTCCTAATATCTATGGAAAGATTACAAGTTACACAGCATCCGACTAAAACCAAAGAAGTTTTAGTCAACTAGGGTCTTCTCAACCCAGAGTTCAGCAAGTGTCTGAAAAATCAAAATGTAAACGATGTAAATCTTCTTACCTTTAAATAAGTTAAGCTTTATATTAACATGTAGTCAATTTACACACTGGCTATAAAGTTCGAAGTTAATAAATAACATAATTTCACGTTCTGACCTCCCTCTTCAGAAACAAGTCAAACGCAGCATTAAATTCTAACTGCCAACCGAGCATGACATGAGGACTAAGAGGCATAAGGATAAAGAATGCGTGTGTGGCTTAATATGTTTAACTTTCGAGACTCCGTGATAAATGATAATTCGCTGAGGCACTTACAGGTTCAATTTGGGTTCATCAAAGAGAGAAAATCAATAACCTGTGCAGAGCTGTGACCCTCTTGGCCTGGAGTTTTAAAGAACAGCTAAAAGTTTATGGGGTCTTTAACAGGGACGTAGGAAACTAAACCACGAGCTTGGAGTAAAGATATCTCAAACTGGTACGGCACGTTATGGACGTCTCGAGTGTGTCCTGGGATTTGGTAGCTCTTATTGCTCGTTCAGTAATATCTAATCACTTTGAGATGGTAACGTAGGACACAAGTTCAAATACAAAAAGGGCTTTAGGTTTTTCACCATTTGAAAGTCTTCAGAAGCTTTGGTTTTTTACTGTTTTACAAAAGCCAAAGTGTTTTGTCTTTTTACCATCAAGACATATTGAGGAGAAAAAGGCTAGTAAGAGAACATTAATAGTTTTGAATGATTGTGAGTTCAAATCCATAAAGAGACACTCTTGTTCCTTTGGGGAAAACCCTTAACCTTCAGGCACCTTCAGACATACACTGCAATCCTGAACCTTTCTGGACCTTACCCAGAGGCACTGTATGTGAGAACACAGATGTCTGAATCAGTTGGACTGGACATTAAATGTAATTTACCCTGTCAGCTCAATAGTACAATGTCCATGTAATGACCGAGTGAGTCCATGTGCGAATAGAGCAAGTCATTGTCCAGAGATTTCACAGCCAGCGAGTGGGCGTGTTGATGACATTTCTATCATGCGACTGGTGCAAAGCCGATTGAATACAAACATCCGATGGTGAAGAAGAAGGGTCATCTACACAAAGACGTTGATGAAAATGTCTAACCGGAGAGACAGCGAGATTCTGGAATGTCTGTGTGGGTCGATCCTGAAATCGCTGGTAGCCCTGTCTTTGATGTGCTGTAAACGAACACTCTGATTTCAACAGCATGCGTTTTGCGTCATTTTCTGCCCCCTGCACGCTCTACCCCTCACATAAACCAAGTGGAGTATTTCCAGTGGGTGAAACCGCATCTGACAGGGACAGTCTCCTGTTGTGTACTGTTGAGTTCATTTGAGAAAACTGCTCTGGACTTGCTCCTGTGCTAGGACTGGGGTGTTCTTGCACATACTTGAAAGTGGCATTGGATAAAACTGTCTGCGAATATACATGTAGATGTGAAATATATTTATTTAACTAAAAGCAGGGTTATACCTGATGGAGTGTCATAATACGCAGCACCAAATGGTCTTTGGGTACAACTTGTGTAAATCCAGACCTAGCTCAAGCTCTGCTGCATTTGGCCCCAGACATGCTAAACCACACAGGCCATGTTTCTGAAAACGGAGACACTCTTTACAACAGCAGAGTCAGACTTTATCCATCTCCAGCACCTATCCAACAGCCAATTTTTTGTCACTTCCTCTTGCTGTATGAATACCTCTTTTGTTTTCTGGATTTTTCCTTAATTTTCTCCCTGATGTAGTCACGTCCAGTTCCCTCCCATCTGACAGCTCTCCCCCGTCACATGACAACCACCAACCAGGGTAAAGGCAATCACATGCTTCCTCCAAGGCACGAAGCCAGCCGACTGCATCTTTTCGAACTGCAGCACATGCAACACCACAAATAACTGTGGCTTAACACACTTGTAGGGCAGTGCCATCTGCCCCTTCCATACGCATGAGCTCACAGACACCCATGATTGGCTAGTGTGGCTGTAATTGAAAGGGAAAAATGTATGCCACCCCTCCCTCTCTGAGATCTCTCAGGCCTATTTTGCTCCCTCTAGATGGCCATGGCATCACCGGGACTCGAACATCAGGAGACCATTTATAGGCTTTAATGTCAACGCACCAGCTCTGATGTTCTGAAGATTTGCTCTAAAGAGCAAGCATTCTGACTTAAGTGTATAAGGTTTATTATCCTCTGGTTAATTTAGACTACAGGTTTGGGTTTCAGAGAGAGAGACTGATTAAAATTAGCTGAGATTATTTTGAGGAGGGAATTTGAAGCAGCAGAGACTGTAGTAGTGCCTGTAAGTCTGGTGTGCGTGTGTGAGTAGCTAGGTCATTTCTAAATGCCATCTTCATTTTGTCCTTTTCATATGATTTATTTATTTCATTCTGCGAACCTTGATTGACCGGATCACAGGACAGATATCTGGTCACACCCAGCTCTTGCACGTGTCTCAGAATTGTCTTCACTGAGCACTTACGATTGCATTTTGTGACTAGAGAAGATACCAGATCTTCCGAGAGTAACACAACGTCACTTTGAGAACAGCCCCAACGATCAAATAAACTCAGGTGAAGTGTATAATTAGCTACTGGACATCATTTCCTGACTAAACCTTGAGGAATTCAACCTTCAGGATGAAAGTGTCCTGTACCGTCAGTAGGAGACTGCAGCATTTTGTGCAGCCTTTGCTCAGCTGAACACACTTTATGTGCTTTTCAGCAGTCGTGCCAAAGAGATAGCATCTCTTAACTGAACACTAGATGGGCATTTTGGGCATTTTCCTATCTTTTGGGTATTTCCTTGCACACATTTACACCCCTAATAAACTTGACAGCAGTTCACAAAGCTATAAACTCAAGAGTTGACTCTAGTGCTGACTTTGTGGGGAGTGATTAATGTGATCAATGTTGTGATTAATTAAAGTCAGCTGCATTTATGCTTTATTTTATTTCATTTGTACGAATCTCACACATCAGCATTTCAAATGCCTTTCAAACTTTACAGTAATACCTCGTGCATTCGCGTTTCTGGATTTGTGAAATTTTCTGTGGAACCTAACTAATTTACATTCACCTTTTTTTCACTCATCTGCGAAATCCTCAAAAAGCCTGGCATTAAACGATAACATAAATTCAACACAAAACATTAAAAATAACCTAAAAATGTTCATAGCAAATGCATTGTTTTGGCGATGACGTAGGCTCCATGATGACACGCTATTGGCTGGAAGGGTGAGAAGTTGCCAATCAAAGAGCAGGGTACCAGCTTTCCTCGTTGCTGATTGGCTGGGAGCTCAGATGCTTTGTGTACTATATGAGTGAAAATGCGGTTCATCTCCCCGCATCTCACTGAATATTTGTACCGTACATGCACAGTACGAACATGTTTTCTTTATTTTATTGAATTATACCTTCGTTATATGACTGTGAAATATGTATGTACATAACCTAGTTTACCTTCCTGACAAAGAAAACGTCAGTCATTACAGTAAACGTTTACAGTACCTTACTTTGAGTGCAAAAGAAAACGGCAGCCAATGAATTAGTATAGGGGTAACATTAATATAACCGTACTTTAAATATGATAGTGTTGCAAATATCAACTAGGCGATACTGTACTCTGTTTTTACGTCAACCATTTATTTATTTTTATGGGTATTGTATGAAACTAACTTTTAAATGAAATTAAAGTGCTTTCGGAGCACGATTTGTATCGTATTTAGGGTTTAACTTTAGAAATAAGCATTTATTGGCATTTTTAGTGACTCCACCAAATATTCGCGATTATCACGCATCCGCGCCGGGCTCTGGAACCTAACCCCGTGAATTTGCGAGGGATATTACTGTATGCACTTTTTTAAAGTATAACATAAAGGCCATCATTGGAAATTCGACAGTAACACCTTGCAGTGTAAATATCCTTAAATATTTAACTCCCCAAGGTGTAATACTGTCCTTTGCCGATGGACGATCTGAATAAAGAGTAAATATGAGAACAAGTAAACCCTGAGGTAATTGGCTTGAACCTGTAACCAAAAGCAGTTGCGTCAGGCAGAAGCTGGGTTTGAACCCTCAATCTTTAGATTTGTGAGATAAACACCGTCAAGCATCTCTGGTTCAGTTATGTGTAAAACAATGTTCAACACGTTCAGTCTGGAGCGATTAAAGCTTTACCGAATTTCCCATGTGCTTCTGATCAATTGTTAAAGGATATCAACAAGGTCACATGCTCGCGGAGATCCTCAGCTGGCTCCTCAAGAACTGAGTCATCAAACCACTCTTTCCACCCCCTCTGGCTAATCAATAACTACTGAGGATGGTTTAAACTCACGGGAGCTTTTGGGAAGTCGATAAATCGACGTCTGAGGGTTCGCCACATTTTTCAGTCTTCTCAGCTCTCTCTTATTTTTCTCTAGGGTTCTGCTTTATACCTGATTCACACCAAGAATGTGTCAAGTCAGTTTCACAACTTCAGCATTTCCTCTAGTAGAAAAAGACAAGCTCGATTTTAAAGTTGAGGTGTTGCCTCTGGTTTACGTAACCTCGCCTGTCTGTAAATGCTGAGCAAGTTCTACGGTGATTTTCTTCTTTGCCGCATATTTTGCATGGTTTCTTTGTAATGACTGACTAAAGGCAATTGGCACAGTTTAATATTTAGTAATACTGTAGAGTGTAACTTCGCCATTTGTGTCCAGCTGATTAAATACTCTCATTGGGAACTACCCACATTGACAGAAAATGTTTTAATTTATTATATTTTAATTGTTTTAATTCTTGGGAAATGTCCCATCGTCATTATGTGATGGTCATTTCGCTTAGAGCCAGTAAGGTTTGTACAGCCCATATTTTATATTAGCACTTTGTGCGACAAATAGTGCATTGACTTTAAAAGGTTGCTATTTCAAGCCTGAAGGATGGCAGGCAGAAGGAAGAGAGAGAGAGACACAACCAGCCGAGAGGAGAAGCAGAGAAGCCAAAGGTGGCTGGAGATTTATGTTTTCAGTACAGCATGTCTTGTACCAGCTGAAACCGAACATCTGTTTAATTGAAATGACCCAAGACCTGAGTGGCCTCAAATTGTAGGTACTTGTGAATTCACCCTGTATAATCAATACACAATTTGTCTAAGTTGTGCTTCCTGTTTTGTACAAAGCCTGCCAGCACAGCCATTTTTACTGATGGCCAAACAAAACGTAGCATAGTGTGTGTATTATTATACTGAGTTTATTTAACTGACTTTATTTTCTAAATACTGGAGACATGTACTGATTATTGCATGCTTATGTGACATTGTAGTTTTATGCCACCTGTTTAACTTCACCAACGTAACGTTAAAACAAAATAAAGGGCATTTATAGCTTCGTTTTTTTTTTTTTATAAAAAACTGCATGATTTGGTTTCCTTTCCAGTTTATTATAAAAGATTTAAAAAAAAAAAAACTCTTATCCCTTTAACTCTACTCTGACTCTCCTACGGAATTTGAGTGTACTCAAATGTCTCAAGTTTTTGAAAATGCGATTCAGTAATCCACTTTTGGATGCATATGTCCTGAAAATGTTGTTTTTTTTCCCCCTGGAATAGATACTATTTGTGAGTTGGAGTGGTGCCTGTGGGAGCAGGAAGGGCAACTGTGTGTGTGAGCAAGGGTAGGAAATTAGGAAGTAAGCCAGCTGTTTGATGTTTTGATGAGTGTTAAAGGGAGGTAAGTGTCCGTTTCACCCGTCCAGGAAGTAGGGCAGATCCAACATGGCTGGCAGTGTATGACCTTCCCGCTTCTCAGGAGCCATCTAGTTTTGAACCAGGGGTCGTCTACCATGTTCTACCACCCCACTATTAGATTTGCGTCTCTTTCTAATAGCACACGAACACCAGGTTTCACACAAATGCTGGAAATATCCTAATGAATAGAATACTTCTTTCTCTTTATCTGTCCCTCTATCTGACAGGCAGCTGGTTCACTCTGTCACTTGGGTTGGGGTGAAAGGTTGGATCCCTTGTGATCTCCCCCCATGTTGCTGTGTGTGTGTGTGTTTGTCATTGTGTGTACTGTCAGGCTGAACCGTCTGCTGGTGTGTTACTTCACAACTGCCAGGGATGAGCATTTCTCCACCCATCTGAGGTTATTTCATGCTCCTGAAAACTGACCAAGAGCTTCCTGTCCACGTTGCAGCACAGTTTTCACATATGCGCCATTAGGTTCACAGGAACAGTACCCTGGTGCATTTTTTTTTTTCTACTTGATGCTGTTCGTTTGGGGACGCGAGAACACAGCAGTCACACCCGTATCCAGTTCCAGTCAAACTCTAGAATGGTTTTTCAGTTCTGCCATGAAACGTCCAGCATTCCATGTATTCAGGATTTCGCTTTTGGGTTTTTTGAGTGCAAAAACTCAGCCAGCTGTAGCACTGCGAGAGAAAACAAATAGAAAAGAGAAAAATAAACAGTGGATATGATACAAAAGCTAATAATTTATTGAGTACTGCATCTGTTCTCTGTACCCAAGGTATGTTTGGGATGTGTGGGCATGCTTGGTAAAGTTTTGCTCATCTTCATCCATTGCTGTATCTTTTACTGGCTGACCGAAAGAGTGTCATGAGAATGTTTTGAGTCCTTCACGTCCATCATTAAATTTTGTTGCTTCGTGGTCTGTTAATGTACAGTGTCAGACTATCCCAAACCAAATAGCAAAACAATCCAGAGCTCAGCTCAGATTTGGACTAAGGACTAATAGGTGTGAAAACACCCTTAATCTCATTTAGTCTTTCAACTGGTTTAAAATAGTAATATTCATTATTTTGTTCTAGAAATTGTACCTTTTGATGTGTAGCTGTCCCTTTATTTTCGATTTTTCCATCCTCTAATCATTAGTCATTAGTCTTGGGCTTTAAAGCAAAAAATGTATTTGTATGTATGTCTCGTTTGTGTGAAGCATTTTGCTGGTTAACACAGTTAGTAAGGGGAATCACTGCACCCTTGGGAGCAGATGATGTGATTGATTATTCATAGGCGGGAGCGTAGCCTATGGAGACAGGATTAGTCGAGTAATCTAATATGGTGCTGTAGTAGGCCAGTCTGTCGGTCCATTAGAGGCCAGATGCTTGATTACGTGCCGTGAACTCGGCTGGCCCGAGGATCATTACTGAAATGGTCCGGTGCCACATACGGCTCAGGAAAAAAAACAATCAGCTTTTAACTCCCGGCGTCAAAAGCCAGGACGGGCACTTGCGCATGTGTTTATTGTGGAACAGTCGGGTTTACTTTCATGCTGAGGTTGATGATCTCAGGCTTATGGTGCATAAGCATTCTGTGAAATGTAGACCAAATGGAACCACAAATCCACAGAGAAGCATTCGAACCAGAGATGCACTGACAACACTCACTTGCACACAAAGAGCCTACTTTGCTCATTTGCTCATGATGCAGTGTGTTTATTCGGTCGGCATAGCTACAGAACTTCATAGAATGATGCCATTGTAGACCCAAACCTCTCCAATCATCTGACACGGCAGTGCCTGTGAGATTAAAGAACCAGAAGAATAACGATGGAGAAAAAATATCTGTGGGAGAATTCAAATCAGGAGAATATTCCGTGTTGACTGTAAGCCAGGTCTAAATCACTCTCTATCCGACTCTTGTCTGTGACTGGACTCTTTTAGCGAGAGCACGGATTAGGTTGCTGTTCTCAATCTAATCTTCATAATAAGAGAGAAAGAGAACGTCTCAGTAATAAGAGCGAGAGCTGGTAACTCTGGAAAAATTACAATCAGGAGGAATGTTGTATATTTGGCTTTCTCCTAAAAAATGCTTTCACCCAAGGAGAGCTGTGTTAAAGCATTTCCTTCCTGCATAATACGTTCACAGACTGCAGTCTAATGAGCATGATTCATCAGCTTTGTTTTAGCATGCACACAAGAATGTTTCAAGAAGGGTGACAACTCTTTTAAACATTTACTTTATAAGTGTAACTAGATTGTCGACAGTGAAATGTGCGTTTGCTTGCATGAGCTGAAGGCCTAATATGTCTGAGATCTAAGAGTTCATTTTAATTCTTATACCACAATGCAGGTGAATTAAATATACTGATTGTTACTGTTTGGTTATAATTCAGATCATATGTTTATATGAACGCGTACACGAATATGCTTTTATTTCCTTAGTAACAGCTTGTACAGGGATCTCTGTGGTGAACGTTCCATGCATTCTACTCCTGTTGACAGAAGAAGTCAAAAATGCTGGGATTTAACAATATATAATCATTAACAATATATAATCATTAGCATTTTTGGAAGGACTTGTCCTCTGACTTGTCCGTCAGAGGAACGTTCAGGACAGATGATATTGCGTGTCGGAGTTTCACTGAGAAGCAACTTGACAACCTGCACTTTTCTGTTTTGTTAACTTTTAATAACTGCTATAATATGAATTGTGCACCATTAAATATTAACAATAATTGGAATAAAAAGTAATTATATGTAAAGAATGCTAGCATTGTTAAATTGCTATAATATAAAAGTCTTAGAAGAATAAAAGTCTTTGTTGAGTGCATTTATTAGAAAATAAACGGCTCAGATTCATGTCAGACTGCGTCTCACCATCACCGATTATATTCCTGGAACTGCACGCCGCATTGTGTTTTAATACCAACTAATGGGTGGAGGATACTTTTAGGACTGTGTTAGGAATTGAATGCAGTGTGTATGTGTGTGTCCCCCCCACACACACATTGTTTACAGCTAATGTTTACCTTTTTTTCTTCTCCTTCTTTTTCTTCCTTGTTTCAAAGAAACGTTGACCGGATCTTAAATGAAGAGGTGCAGTTAGTGCTACAGCAATGACCATTACTCACATCAAAGCTGAATGAAATGATTATTTCGCTTTGTAGATTGTGAAGGCATCAGATGGAAAAGGTTCACGTCCTCAAAGTTTCAGATGGCTTTAATTCATCACTGTCAAACCATATGGGGTTTTGTGTGTGTGTGTGTGTGTGTGTGTGTGTGTGTGTGAGAGAGAGAGAGAGAGAGAGAGAGAGAGAGAGAGAGA
>JAOVYU010000042.1:5319833-5329851 GCA_025674565.1 Synodontis membranacea | reverse complement strand
TATGAATGTAAGTTATACATGGGCTGATGTGAATAGAGATTAGGTTTAAAAACTCAAGTTTAGTGAAAGATACAAGAAAGCAACAAGCAGCGTGCTGATGATAAGTTGTGTGTCATATTTTTGAGTGTGCGGCAGCAGGCCTTAGCTGGTCCTTGTTGCTGTGTAAGGAGAATCAAGAAAGGACTGGTCTTTTTCTGGTTCCCTCATGCCCTCTAGTCTTATTGCTTGGCTGGTCCTGAGGCATGTCAACCCCCCGTCTGATAACGGAGACCCCCCCAGAACAAAGTCACTGCATCAAATACCCACCCAGAGCTACTCCAACATCCCCGTGTACCTTTACTCCACCCCCAAAAACCATCAGTAGGAGACTGGCCTCTAGAGCACAAAAACAAGCACATGGGCTTTTAATTAGGCCTGCCAGCCTATTGTGCTTATTGACTGCCCCCAAGTTTGTGTGTGTGCAGTAGCAGGGCCTGGGGTGGACACCTGTGGGCACAAAACACGGACCTCCATGCCCGTTAAATGACAAGAAGCAGAAGAGGGTAAACAAATGCGTTGAGTGAGGAGATCCTGAGCCCTGAGCCGTGTCGCTCTGGGAGGGAGCGCGAGTGAGAAAAGGTTGGCAGGTTTTGTTGCACGGCTTGTTAATGACACGTTAACTGATCACTGGAGCATGCTTGCTTCACCTCTCGCTAATGAGCCTGCATGTGCGGGATTTATGATGCTCAGAAACTCGGACAAAACTAATCCGCACTTTTGCCAAGGACATTGTGCAGTTTCTTGATGTGACAAAGAGGAAAAATGGTGTTTAGCAACTGCTTTCTATTCAACATGGTAGGAAATGCGGGTGGCATTTTAGAGAATGAAATTTCCTAACTTTTTACGCATCGTTTCAAAACGACTTTTTGAATCAGTAAAGCTTCATGGGGCAGTAACAAAGAAAAGAAAACTGCTCCGCCAGTTCTGGCGATGCTGTCTTGTCTATCACAATCGTAATTATTCATCCCCCATGGAGAAGTGTGTGGACACACACAGTATATTCCTGTGTGTGTCTTTGTTTGTGTGCGTGTGAGACAGAGAGATTGAGTTTCTGATGTCTCTAATGTACGCTTATTGGCCCGCTTTGCAGACTTCACCTTCCCAGCCCCCTCCTGGGCCCAACCCAATCAAATTATACTTACACACACACTTAAACACACACCCCTCCCTCTGACTCATTGCCTGAGGGTTACACACACAGGCCTGGCAAATAACACACTTTAAAATGGCCTACACACACAATAACTGCATAGTACATTTACACAAACACACATGCACCTTGTGAACTCTAGGAGTATATAGTTTAGGTAAGCATGATGTAATTGGCACCGATTCACTTGTTTAAATTGGTCATGAGGTCTTTTCTAAGTTCCATATGTGAAGCAATAAACAGTGGAAAGATAGTTGTGTGTATTAACTCTTACTTCCTATAGGAGTTTTATGAGTCTGAAATTTGTTCTGTGGCATAACTGAATACCAGTTCATAACCGAAGTCTTGCTGAGAACACACTCTAATATCATCATTCATACTTTTATCACCAACAGACATTTTATACTCATTATTTCAATATGTTTAGCATCAGTTCCTTATCTATGTGTCACAGGAAATGAACGGTGCAAATATTTGCAGGTGCTGTTTGTTCCTGTCTTCCTCTCTTGAAAGTCTGGACAGTCTCTCACAGCAAGCCACACGTGTATAAAATACAAGGCGCATGCTTATACCGAAAGCCTCAGCTGAGCGAGCAGGGCAATGGAGTGTGACGATACCTAGAGGTCATACAGGGTTTACCCTTTCTGGGCTTTCTTACTGAAACAGCTGCGGTTTGTGCTTAGTTTATACATCTGCGTATAAGCAATGTGATTGCACTTACATACTCTGAAACAGACAAAATAGTTTTGGGATGGTGTGTGTATGAGTACGGCAATTCTGAGCTTTTCTGTTTATGTTCCTGATTGGCCAGCTTTGGTAATCATCAAGGCACAGAACCATCCTAGTATAACAGATATGTGCAGACCAGTCAGTAACCACACTCACCATCCTCATCAATCACACAGTGTTCACCTCCAAAACACAGACTGGACATCAGTCAAACGTGCGGTTATATATATTTGAGACGTCTGTAATCTGCAAAAAAAGCTTACTGGGGATAACGTTTTTTTCAGAAGCTGTTTATCATACAGGTGCAGATCTGTTGGCACCACAAGCCCTCCACTATATATATTAGCATTCCTTTAGTTCGAGCGCTAATATGGCAGATGGTGCACCATTAACATGTGAAGGAATGAAGATTCATAATTTATTCCTTTAAAATACTTTAAAATTCAACCAAGATATGTTTAAAACACTTAAATATGTTAGACGTTGCAATTTAAAGAGGGAGGCACAGAATAACGCCCCCTGTTACTTATTGGCTGGAATTGTATGGTTCGGTCTGAGACACTTTGTTCATTGTCCTGTTTACAGGTCAGGGCTATGTACGAAATATTGGATGTTTTTTGTTTAGTGGCCTTTGAGTTGTACGTGCTGAATTAGACAAAAGGTGTATTGGATTAAAATCGGTGAATGGACCTTTAAGTGCTTAAGCCAGACACCTGCATATTACAGAATGATTGCTGTGATCTGGTGTGTCCAGGATAGCAAATGGTTGTGAGGTACAACTTTCATTTACGTCTGACTGAATTATCAGGTACAGCTTATACCTGATTACACTGCCTCCCGGTGGAGAATAGGGTTATGACATGTTTGGTTCTTAAACTGAAGAACACTTGGTTACCCAATACCCAAGGCTAGTGAGAGGAAGACACGGGTCCAAGACTGTCTATTTCGAGATATAGCAAGATTTGAACTCGCTTCTGATTAAGTCGTCCAGAGCCGTAACAAGAGCCATCGCTGCCAATGAGCAGTAACTACTCCTGCTTGAGCTGCAGAATGCTTCATGGCCTTATGCTAGTGATTTTATAATTTGATTGAGTCAGACTTTGATTTATTTATTCTTTGGACTGACGTTATCAAGAAATCAAGGCACAACCAGTCAGGGTGCAATAACTCCTGGAGAAATTCCAAGTGCTATTCATGTAGTGTCCAGGTTGAAACACTTGAGGGAAAAACACATTCTTGGAATGTCTTGAACCTGAGATCAGAGATTGGCTGCCATCCGAAAAGCTTTTCCCGGCCTTTCCTCTTTTTTGTCTGTTCTTTTATTTTTTAGGAAATAATAATGGAGATTTCTTTCAAGTGTTAAAATGTCCCATCGACCTTCTTACGCTGCAGGAGTGTCATTTATGCATGCATACAAAACCTTAGAGCTGTTCTCTTATTCCACCTCTTTCTCTCTCTCTGTCTGTGTGTGTGTGTCTCTCTCTCTCTCTTTCTTTCTTTTGTGCGAGGTTGAATAGTGCTTCTTTCAGAGGTACCTCCTTCAAGCTTTCTAATTCAGCTCTCACCAATCAAACACTCCCACCACACACACACGCATACACACACTATTCACACTTCAAAGGACCTAAAACCCTCTCAACCATGATGTCATCTTCAGTCTGTCTGTAGCATTAAAAGCATCAAAATGGCCCGATCAGAGGCAGTGAATTGCTGCATTGATATAAAGTGTTTAATTTGAGTTCTGTGTGTTGGATCAGGGAAGCAGCGAAAAACAGTTTGCCTCTAGGCTGTGACCTCTTTGTGTTCCTTTAGAGCCTTTTGGTGGCTTTGTCGCTGTGAGCTGTTGGTGATTCTTTTTATTATTATTATTTTTTTTAAACTGCGGGAATAAATGGCGTTCCTCACGGTTCTCTCTGCCGAACATTTTTGTTTTCAAGAACAGGCTGCAGTGAGGAAACAATGACAGTGGGACGCACATTTATTTAACACTTTATGGTGTTCGGCTGATTTTTAGAAAGAAAAGGAAAAAAAAAGCTGGAGAGATTGAAGTGTAGGCATTTACAACGTCTGTGTTTATGATCATCAGTGTCCCAGAGTGATAAATCATGATTCTTTCAACTATACAAGGAACAGCAGGTTAAACTCCTAGCTGAAATAAATTCCTTCTATTTTAGTGTTTGAATTGCAGTGAATTACCCCTACACACACACACACACACACACACACTTTGTGCCAGCCTTTAGCAGTCAGTATTGTTAGTTTGAACTGACCTCTGGTCTGCCTGATGACTTTAGTATCTGGGTTCCAAGGATCTCCAAACATTGGTATGTGGCTGTTACTTCATACGCACGCACACAGGCACGCACACACACTACGGCTGATGAGTAGATTCATTTCACACTGGCCTGTGGACACCCAGTCCAAAGGGTACAAGGTAAGATAGAAGAGAGAAAGCAGCACTGAGCTAGAATAATATGGAGGAATATCCGAGGTTCCCCGTGCCAGCTCAGATAGAGCGAGATTTCTACTGAAAAGGGAGATTGTGGAGAAAAACAATTCTAAAGATGGATAAAAAAGGGAGCAAGAAAGTTTATGTGACATCACCCAACAGCCAGAACTGCCCTTCACAGGAGAAAGAGGGTCTTGTGAGTACATGCATAGAGAGATTTAAAAAGGGTGAAGGATTTGGAGGGTCTTTTTCCCTCCTCCTTAAGGAATCTGTCAGAGCTTTACCATGTCAAAGGGTCAGGACTGAGAGCAAGTGTTTGATCATGAACCCTCCTGTAAATCTCAGCACAAGCAGGGAGTTGTGCCTGTATTAAACAGTACCGACAGCGAATGTGCGTGTGTGTAAGAGCCAGGCGCTAGAAAAGTAATTAACAGAAGCTGTGTCTTAAATACAAGAGTGCAGTTTCACAGCGCTAAACCCATTAGCTGTCCTGCTGATGTGCTAAAGCTGTACTGTCCAGACCTCCCGGCTCCTTCATAAATACTTCTTTAGTTTACATGAAAATGGTGTGGAGAACCTTTTTTTTTTTTTTTTTTTTTTTCTTTCTTCTCCATTCTCTTTTTTCATCTCACTTTCTGTTTCACACATATTCACTCACATCTACCTTCAGCTAGAAAGATTGGTCGTTCAGATGCTTTATTCTCTGCTTGTAGGCTTACTAAAAGATTCCATGCTTTTACTGGACTCCAAACCTTCTGACTTGCAGGTCCTCATATCTGTGGAGATTAACATAAAATTGTGCCATGTGCAGATATTTTTGGGCTATTTTCATGACCATTCTAATGAGCGCTGGCAGTCATAGAAAGAGTTAGAGTCAAGACGAATACATTATTTAGTTGTGTGATTGCATAATCAGTCAAAACCAAATGTGCACTGGCAGATCAATGCAATGATTTATATCGTACAAAGTTCACTCCCTCTGTTGCCCTGCTCCACTCATCACCACAGATGACTTCACTTAAGACTGTAAAAATAGCGACTGAGTGTAAACAGGAAGAATAAACTGACTAATGATGAAAATAGAGCTTTTATTCCATAATGGCTTATGTTTGTCTGTGTCTCTGCCAGGCATATGGCTGGGCTCTGGAAGGCATGAGGCACTTGGCCTGTGTGAGTATGGAGGATTGTGGCTCGCCTGAGAAGTGCCACGGAGTAATGGCTTGCTTGGAGAACTACCGCAGCCAGCATGTGCCAATTCCAGATGCACACTTCCAGGAGATGAAGGACCTCGCTGTCGAGTTAAAGAGTGACCAGGGCCTCAAGCAGTGGAAATTCGCCTGGTCAAAGTGCCAGGAAACCAAACAGATGTTCGAGAAAAAGCTGGAGGCAGCGCTGCGTGCCCGCAACTCCGGCTCAGGTGTCAGCAACCCCCGTGGGCCCCAGGAGCGAAGCAGCAGCCTTTCGTTCTCCTGCAGGAAAGCCTTCAGCAGCATCTGGGCACGAGAAAGACTCTCCTCCACTCCCTGCAACCCAGTAGGCACTCCATCAGATACCCTCAGGACTCCAACAGGAAGTCCTTGTCACACAGAGACCCGGATTCCACACAGCACTCCCTGTAACTCGCACAGACTGGCCCGCAGCACATCTTCAGATGAGTCTTCTCACTCAGCATACTCATCTTGTTCTGCCAGCCCTGCCCTTTCTTCTGTAGGAGACACAAAGCGAAGGGTTTTGAGGAAAACTCAGAGCTTCGATGCCGCGGGAAGTGAGGTGGGCTCCTGGTATGGCACGTGCCAGCGAACGCTAAACGAACCGGCACGCAGGGGCCACATGGGCGTGTTTATAAAAGGCCTGGAGGTGAGCAGCACAGAGGGGACTGATCGACCCTACAACTTACGGATAGCAGAAGCACACAGCTGGGCTTCACAGGATACACACCATACAGGAAGCCCTGTTCCTGAGCAACGTGCCAAGGGCAGGTAGGAACATACACACACTCGTGGTAGGGACAGAAAATCAACTGAACTGCAGTGCAGCTTGTTATTGGTATTCAGTTTTACACCAAAATGATGCGAGGAGTAAGCACTTATATTACTGCAGGAAAGGTAGTTTCATTTCCAATCTGTCTTTCATGTCATTCATGAAAATAGATTTATTTCTGTTCTCTTTAGAAAAATGTTAAATACTGTAAATTTTTTTTTTTTTTACTATTCAGAAATTGGTCTGAAAAATCTGTACAGCAGGTCGAGCTTGTAAAAATATTATTGTTATTAAAGTTAAACAATGGGTAATATTGGCACAGATAATAAAAAAATTATCCTGTCTCATGTGAAACTGCACTTGGATTGATGTATGAACAAAGCACACCCTAGCCAAACAAACCGAATTTTATTTAAAAAGAAAAGAAAAGAACTGGGTGTTAAAAACACCCTTAGATGCGTCACAATTTTTTTTTTCCCCCAATGTCATCGAACCTCATATGGACTTATTTGAAAAATATTCACATACTAACCATTTCTGATGGAAAGTAAACACAATTTGCTTGATCTGTAAAATTCTTTCAATTCTAATTAAGAGTTTACACCACCTCCCATGTCATTACCGTGATCTTGCTGGTCTTAGTCACCAGCACAGGGGCCCGCGGAGCATACAGTCCTGTTTGTAGGCTATAGTCATATGTTTAAATACTTTACTCATGTGTAAGGAACACTGTGTGTAGCTGTGTGAAACCTGCTTCTCGGACTCATAAACCTCCTCCATTAGTCAGAGATGTCTCTTCCACGTTGGGGCCCCCTGCTTCCCTGTTAATCTTCATGAGATAAAAAGCCCCAAGCCCCTGATGACTCTCCCAGATGAGAGCTGCACAGGGGCACTTTGAAGTGCAGTAAAGTGCGTTTGTCTTCCGCCGCTTCACACACCGCAGCCATTTATTAACACAGAGGAGGGAGAGGAATGAGGGGTGGGTGCGTGTGTGCGCGGCTATTGGAGGAAGCCATTCCCACATCATATTAAACTAACCTTGAAACTTCATTGTATTCTGCTGATATCAGTGCTGGTTTTCACTTTATTTTGTCTGCATTTTTTTTTTTTTTTTACACAGCACAGTGTAACTTCAAAATAAGGCTTTAGTGAAAACCTTCTCATGGTTTGGTGTTGACATGTTATGTTATCATTCACAAGTCTCCATCCCTCTCATTTTCTCCCGTCTGTCTCAGTAAACTGCGGCACATTGTGGACGAAATGGTGACAACAGAGCGTGAATATGTGCGCTCCTTGCGTTACATCATTGATCACTACTTCCCCGAGATGGAGCGTCCTGACCTGCCCCAGGACCTGCGGGGAAAACGCAGCGTCATCTTCGGCAACCTGGAGAAGCTGGTGGACTTCCACAGTCAGTACTTCCTTAAGGAGCTGGAGAGCTGCTGTAACCATCCACTCAGAGTCAGCCACTGCTTCCTGCGCCACGTAAGAACATCTCCCCCACACACTCCATGCTGAATAGCACGTCCTGAACCCGGTGGTTTCCTGCTGTCCGTTTAATTGTGTCTGTCTGGAAGTGACAGGTGACTATTACAACTAGTCCTGTCCCGGTTCATGTTTCCTCCGAAACAGATCAGACGTCCCACAACTACGAAACATCAATTAAGCCAAAACTTTTAGTCATGTTTTAGGATTCACCTTAAAAATCTGTCTGACTACTGAATACAGCTGACTTTAGAAAGTAGCCTTTACCCATTCAGAACAGCATCACAGTCCATATTCGTGAATCCAGGTTGGTTTTATGATGTCGCATGGATACTTTTACCATTCCATAACACAGAACAACTGTAAAAACATCTACCTCTTTTTTTTTTTTTTTTTTTTTTTTTTAAACCTGTGATTGGAGATCAAAGAATAGCTGGTGCTTACTGAAGCAGAATAATCTCAACCTACAGCAGAGCAGAGCCTTCATCCCGGTGTCTAAAATTACCCGACACATTCCCGGTACAGGGAAACTGACCATGCTCTGCATGTATAAAAACAACATGACACAAAAAAAAAGGCCACGTATCCCATATCACCAAAAAGTGCTTCCAGATAAAACTTAATATAATGCCTGTTAAATATTTCACATATAATTCAATCAAGTCACATATAATTATGCATGTAAGAAATGCTGGCTTGGTGAAATTCAGTCTTTTCTTCTTCTTTTTTTTTTTTCCAACCCCTTTTCGGTTTAAATTTTTCAGCAAGACCAGTTTGGATTGTACGCCCTGTACAGCAAGAATAAGCCCAAGTCAGATTCACTGCTGGCCAGCCACGGAAACTGCTTCTTCAGGGTGAGTGACTGAACTCCTACACAATCAACATCCCATGATGGAGTCCCTTATCTATTTCACTGTACTGAGAAAAGAATTCAAAACATGCTTCCTCAAACTCACTGATAAATAGATGTCTAATGGCAGTCATTTGGGCAGTCAGTATAAATTTATCCAAAACACATTTGCTAACATTTTCTATTTGTAAATATAGATACTTTTTTAATCTCTGTAATTAATAATTTCAGAGAAAGGATGTATTTTTTATTGTGGTTATTGAAGGCTCCTGAGTAGTGAAACAGAAAATCATTTTCCTCACTAGAGGGAGATCAGGAGTTGATTGCAAACTCGCAGCTACAACTGAGCAAAACTGGACATGCTCTCTTGGTGGGAGGGATGATGTCCTCTCTCTCTCTTTCTCTCTCTCCCTTGTCGTCTGGTCAATCATAGCAAAACTAGCCAATTGCGGAAGACTGTGAACTCGTATGTGGAAGAGGGCGGATAGTGCTTTCCTCGGCTGTGTCGGTGCATGAGCAGGGTTTTGAAAAGATACAATTAGCTGGCTTCACATTTCTCTGAAAGCAGGTTTTAGCCTTCACCCTCATTGGTTGGTAGCTGCTGTATGATGGAGTAGAGCTGTCTGGTGGGTGTGAATTGACAGGTGGCCAAATTGTGGATGGGGGGAGAAAAAAGAATTTGTACAAAAGTGGGTTTGTTACATTACACTGAACACGCTCATGGACACTACAAAACTGAAATCATAAGTGCTTTTGTGCTGTTGCCTCAGTTCTGGAAAGTTGGAGTAAAACTACATAAGAACAACTTTTTTAAGGTTCTCACTCATGTCTTTTTCAAAGACCTGTATTGTTGCAATTCAAGATTAAGTGGAAAAAATATCTTTTAAAAAAGGAAACACAACAACCTAGTATACAAAGATGCCACTGAGGTCCTTCCTGTTCGTGTATGAAGCATTTACAGTGTCTGATTCCCCCCCCCCCGTCCTTGTTTCACCCTCACCATGTATCTCTTTTTCCAGCATAAACAGCTGGAGCTGGAGGATAAGATGGACTTGGCCTCATACCTGCTGAAGCCTATCCAGAGAATGAGTAAATATGCTCTGCTGCTCAAGGATCTGATTAAGGAGGTGAATGAGGCTCAGGAGCAGGAGCTCTCCTATCTACGTGCTGCTGCTGAGATGGTCAAGTTCCAGCTGCGCCACGGCAACGACCTGCTGGCTATGGATGCCATCCGGGACTGTGATGTGAGTCAGACACATCACACACACACACACACACACACACTAGGATTCAAGATTGGTTTATTGTCAATACAACAATATACACAGTATACATT
>JAOVYU010000042.1:5191105-5201154 GCA_025674565.1 Synodontis membranacea | reverse complement strand
GTGTGTGTGTGTGTGTGTGTGTGTGTGTGTGTGTGTGTGTGTGTGTGTGTGTGTGTGTGTGTGTGTGTGCGCATGCATGTACATGTAAGTAAGAGATATAAAGACAGAGACAGAAAGAGTGCAGATCTGGGAGGTTAGGGAGCCATTTGTCTAAACAAGGTCAACACACACACACACACACACACACACACACACACACACTGAGAGTGGCATTTACTGTAGTGTGCTGTATAAGGCCTTCCCTGCTCCTCATCAGCAGCTCTGCCTGCATGAGGTCCACATTAAACACACCCTCCAGGCTGAGAACATAGGGAAGCATGTCTCTCTCTCTCTAACACACACCCACACCCACACGCACACACACACAAATATCATAGCTGGGTGACAAAACAGACCCTGAAAACTTGGATCATAGCAAACGTTAAAAGTGACAGGATCTATTCGACTGAGAGAAAAAAAAAAAAGAAGAGCACTCCAAAGTTGAATCAGTCGAATGAGTAATTATGCCAAATACACTGAAATCAATAAGCCGAGCTAAATACCACAGAGCAGTCCTCTGGCACAGTAAAACGCATCTATGTGTGAAATTCGACCTGTGTTTCTGTTTGCTGTCAGGTTGCGTTGTTATACCAAGGGACAGCGATGCATCAGAGTGACGGTGCGGGCAAAAACAAAAATTCACCTCTTCACCTGCTTATCGCTGGTATCAGAAACGAAAGAAAAGTCGAGCAGAACCGCAATAATAAGCAGCCTGAAAGTGCGATGAAAATATGCAAATTTGTGTTCTGTTTAAGGCAAAATAATGCTGCGTTCAGTCAAAAACTGTACCTCTGAATTTCTGACTAGGAAAAAAAACAAACACAGTGGAATTCCTACTCGAGAAGGTCTCCTGAACTCCGAGTTCAGCGAGTGACATCAAGTCAACATGGCTGCTCACGACATCAACAGTAAACTAAGTAGGCACTCCTATATTTTAAAACGTTCTGCTAGTACATGCTTTAGATCAACAAATAAACATAGTCGCATGTTAAAGTTGAACATGTAGGCATCTATAATTCCTCCCCGTTTTTTTGCAGCTTGAACACAGTGACGTTGTCGTAATTCTGGCTTCCCACTTCCAAGCTAAATCAAGTCCAAAGTACCGATAAGGTTAATGGCTTGACGGGCCACTGAACGAACGCTTTCCGTTGTACAAGGTGTCACTCAACGCTCAAGAATTCTTCTGTTATCTAATGTAGATTCTTAGGTAACAACAAGACGATTCACGCAATTATACACAAACACTTCATAGAGTGTTCATTACTGTAGGCACAATGTTGCAGGTGCAGTCCTGATTTTATGATCGGAATAAAACAACGTTAATGCAAACTGAAGATCAGGACAATTAGCAATGGCACAAAGTCACTGTTGACCTGATGCACATACACGTGATGTCTCTCTTGCAAGCCTGACAACAATGTCGAAAACTCATTCTGAAGCCGTAACCCTAAACCATTCAGGACGGTGTCGGCCATCTTGGATTACATGCTGCTGTTATCCAACACCGGGCTGCCCTGTGAAGACGCAGAGGACTTGCCATGCATAACTGACGCTCTGACCTTGTTTTTGTTTTTTTTCTCCCGTTCTCTCGAACTGGACTTGTCCCTCAAACTGAGAAGGGTTATTCAAAAGAGCTTCCAAGCCCAGCTTGAAAACCAAACACTAATCAGAAAATGCTAGTTCAAGCAGGTCAGCGTATGCAATTAAATTTCCCACTGGGGCAATAATTTAAGGTACAATGAAAATTCAGTTTCAATGTTTTGAACGTGATGTAATTGCTGTTCAGTTCACTTTATTTGACTCACTTCGAGCATGACTCTACCACACCCCGAGTGATATTCTCGTTTGCAGAAGGCTAGATTATGTTGCCGTACCACCTATATCTGAATTCCAGTTGCAATAAAAACACTGACACACCCTCTGCATTTCTCTCCGACCTAGGAATAGTGAAAATGGCTTAGCTTTACAAATAAAGTGCAAATATATTTGCACAAGTCGCACATGCGTGAAATGAAAACTTAGTTTGTGTATCTCGGCTTTAGGATGTTGAGCAATAAGCAAGAGCAACATATACTAATAAAAAAAAAACCCAGTTTTTATTTGAATCATTTTAATGAATTCATTCATTCATTAACTCAACTCATGAGTAACTGCTTTATCCTGGTCGTGGTCATGATGGATCTGGAGTCTCTCCCGGGAACAACGGGTGGGAGGTGGGAGGTGGGAATACACTCTGGACTGGATGCCAGTCCATCACAAAGCAGCACATTCACACCTAGTGGCAATTTAGTGTAGCAGTTCACCTACTGCCAGTAACCTGAGCTCAGGATCGAACCTGGGACACTGGAGCTGTCAGGAGACAATATTACCCACTCTGCCACCATGCTGCCATTTAAATATTTTATGACATAAACTATATGGGCAAAGGTTTGTGGACACCTGACTATCACACACACATATGTGCTTGTCGAACATCCCATTCCAGATTTAGTCCCTGCTTTGCTGTTATTATAAGCTCCAATTTTCTGCTGAGGCTTTCCACTAGATTTTGGAGCGTGGCTGTGGGGATTTGTGTTCATTCGGCTATTAGAGGGATTCACATAATACCGATTCACATAACACTTTGGGCCATAATATGTACAATGAACAGCAAATCCTGCTGTTGAGAAAGCTTCGTCTCTAAGGTGCGATTTGTTATTGATACTTTCAGGGATTCGATCATTCATATATCATTCATATATCACTCTCGCCTGCAGCCATGCCGCCCTGAGAATCCCTGATCTCGCCTGTTCTCGGAAGTTACGCAGGGTCAGGTCTACAGATGGGAGACCGCCAGGGAACACTGGGTGCTGTAAAAGACCCAGCCACAAGGGGGTGCACACCTTAGGGTATTCCTGTGTGCCGGTTCCAAGCCCAGATAAATGGGGAGGTTTGCATCAGGAAGGGCATAAAAAGCTCTGCCAAATCGAACACGCGGACAAAAAAGATCCGTTGTGGTGACCTCTAACGGGAGCAGCCGAAAGAAAAAGAAAATCTATCGTTCACACCTACCGTGTACCTATTCTGTGTTTAATGCACTCATACACTCGTACCAGCACCGTGTGCACTACGTTGCCTCTACAGAGACTGGAACAACCCGAGTAATGTCTGATACAATAATAGATAAGAGTAAGTACAGATAAGACGTACCTGTTAAACTGGATAATTCAGTGGATGTTGCCTCTGGTTTTGCATGAGTTACAAAAAGAAGCCCCTTTTTTATCAGTCATATTTGAAAGACCCTTCTTAAGGGTTAAAAGCTACGGACTGAGCTCTGTTGCGGTTGAGGCCGAGCTAATTTCACATCTGGAAAAATGGATCGAAAAGCCAGAAACGAAACAAATAAAAATATAAAACCTAAAAGAAAAAGAAAAAGAAAAAAAAAATCAACATTTATTGAGCTTTTATAGTCGGCACATTTCCAAACTACAAGCTGCTCCTTTAATAGCGCTGAGGGGTTAAAACTATGCGCGGGTTAAAATGTGTTTCCATTTTACAGTTCTGAGGTTTAAGAGGGTGTGTAACTTCCTATTTCCTGCTGTGACATAACAAAATTTAGTCACTAATGACGAGAAGACTGACAAGAAAATGAAGCTTGGTGATATTATTCTACGCATACAGGGAGATTATGTTTTATGTTTTGTTGACATAAAAAAATCATGACTACGTGTGAACGTGACTGATGATTACACATCATTAAAAAGAAGAAAAAAAAAAGAAAAGAAGAAGCAGAGAGCACCGTTGTGGTTAATATGTGCGGGTGTGTGAGCGGGGTGTGCGTCGTTGATGCCGGCTGCCTTTTTTGCGTCTGTGTGTTTTTAACTGGCTTAATTATGTGTGCGCACACAGGGATGCCTAAGCCAGATGGGCTAGGGACTTACATGTCTCTTAGCAACAGGTTTGCTGATTATGGTTTGCCCCCTGTAACGTTAGCCCTTGAGCAGACAGAGAGAGAGAGAGAGAGAGAGAGAGAGAGAGAGCTATTGTGGGTCGATATGGAGCATTCCTCCTAGATCTGTCCTGTGAATCAGACCAGTCCAAACACTGGGAGTAAACAGTGTCACTTTGTTTCAGCTGTGTTTGTCTGGCTACTGTATGACACACTCCTGCGGTCGATGTTATGGCAGCTTTACATACAGCTTTCAAACTCCACATGTATCCCACGCTCCTCCAGCTTTTATGATTTTCATTTAATGAGCATTCTTTTACGCCTGCTCTTTCATTTTCTCCAAGTTTGTCCCTTTTTTTTTTTTTTTTTTTTTTTTTTTGCGTGTGCAGAAACTCACAAACTCGAGATAAAGTACACAAAATAACACATGGAAGCAAATATGGCCACATGTTATAGACTCTAGTATAGAATTTCACTTTGATTACAGCCACAGATCACACACGCAGCACTTTTCCTATTATAAAGCTACCATTTCATACGTCATTCATTCATAAAACGGCGCTGTGGAATTCTCACTTCTGATTAGAAGCTGGCAAATGATCAATATGTTTTAGTTTTTTTAGAACGCATTTTTAGTTTCCAAATTTTCTGTAACTTTTTCAAAACGCCGCCGACTCCATTTTCGTTTGAAAACATTTTTATGTGGACGGCCAACACAAAGTAGAGTTTTGGAAATGATGACTGGGTCTTAACGGTCACTACATATCCTTCTCTGATTCGTCAAGCTGCTATCACGTGACCCAATCCCGGAAGTAATCAAGCAGCCCCATTCTACTACTAGCGGTGAATGTAGCATGGATAAGGAAGTAACAAGCATTGCTGAACTTTGTTGTCTGAACCAGCTGTTGTGCAATTAAATTCTGCATTTTATAATGTCACAATCTTCTGCATGCGCAGGAAGCAAGATATTATTCGAGCGATCTGTAACTAAGCAACCAGCTGCAGAGCAGGCAATCTGCTTCCTGTTTATACCGGCACGCGCATGCCCAGTGTGCACGAAGGATCACGTGATATGCATGTTCACGTGTCTTAGTAATGGACACAGCTCGATTCTGACTGAATGTTTTTTTTTTTTTTGTAAAACACAATTTTATAACTAAAACAAATTAGTGTAGACACATCATAAGAGCATTTATTAGTTGTATTTAATCCTTTTTCTGAACTTGCTTTCAAATTTCAAATATTCAGTGTGGAATGACTAAAAAATGGCTATAATTAGGTTTAATATAATTATCTCATGCAGATAATTTCCACTAAATTCAAGACAAAATTCATTTTTACTTGACATCTTTCACAAGATTTATTTATTTATTTTTAAATTTGCATTAAACCAGTCATTTTCTCTGAGCTTCACAGAACAACCCTAGAATAATTGATTATTATTATTATTAGGGCTGGCCAATATCACAGTATAATACTGATATCCTGATAAATTACAGCACAATACATTTATGAGATATTTTGGATATTTTGATATGATTTAATTTACTATGTTTTTTTTTTTTTTTTTAAAGAAAAATATTTACAAACTGGATGGTAGCAGCTGAGGTGATGTTACAAATGTTGTACTTAAATTAAACAATTTTGAACTTCATTTTTTAGATAATTTCATTAAATATTTCTTCAGTGTATATATTTAAAAACTATGAAACCCCTAAGGGGACAAAAAAGGAGAAAAAAAAACGGCAGAAGAAAAAACAAGTCATGTTTTGCATTATAACCCAAAACTTTTGCGTTTTTGCTTGTCCCCTTAGGGTCTCTGTAAACAGCAACAAAAAAGAAATAAAAAAATATACACAAAAAAATATATAAAAAATAAATACACAAAATATAATTTCATGGACGTTAAATAAAATATTTAAAAAACAGTTTTTCTTTTCTTAAACGAATCACTACTGTACTGGACCTTTGCGAGCAATATAACATGATACATATCGTGTATCACTGAAATGCATTTGAGAATTGCGATATAGTCTCATATCATATCATATATTATATCATATCGTCCACTTCTAGTTATTATTACAGGACACTGCAATTCCTTCACGTGTACATAAACCCAGACACAGGTGCTCAGCTTCAGGCAAGAGAATTTAAGTTTAAGAATTTCTAGGAATTAGAATTTAGGAAGATCTGCTAATTATTACTTTTTGCTTATTAAGTGTAATGAGGCTTGAATGCGAGCCTCGGTGTTGCTACAGTAATAACGTACGTAACAATAATTATTTAAACAGACGCCCAAAGCTGTCACAGTTCTTCAAACCTGACTTCAAAGAAGGGTCAGCTGGAGGGTTTCCTAGAATTTAAACCAGTAAATACAACTCAAGAGGGTTCACATGTTTACAACAAATCTATCCGTCCTTCTGTAAACCTCTGAGTTTTGCCTCATACTGACTACTGACCTGTCTCTGTTGCTCCTTACTCATTAACCAGTGTACTCTAAAGAGAAATGTGTGTGTGTGTGTGTGTGTGTGTGTGTGTGTGTGTAATGAGTTGTTACTTTAAGCCATTTATGCCCTAATTTAATGCAAATGTCGTGACGTTCTCAAGCAATAACCCTCAAACCCCGGCACGTCAGTTACTCAATCACCTTTGAGATGCTAATATTCCTAAAGCCCCATAACTACTTTATCTAACACAAGCACAGTGCAGACACACACTCATTAACTCAAAATGTGCGCACACACGATGTGCGCGGCGCTACGCTGCCTGGAGTAAATGAGCACACACGTACACGCTTTCCCACACACAGATTTGTGCCAACTGGGGCAGATCATTCTCTCTTCACCGAGCTGAAGAGGGGAGCAGAAGTGGAAGTTTACAACTGCATTCGAGAGCATGTCACAACAAGGAACACAGGAATGCAAGCAGACTGAGGGGAACGAGACAAATGTATCCAACACACACACACACACGTACACACACGTGCGTATACACACTGACTGAACAGCCTTTTGAGGTCAAAATCCTTGCTCTGTTCTAATATAGCCAGGTCAGATCTCCCCGAGTGATGAACTGAGAAACAATAAAAGGATGATGAAGACAGCAACAGACGTCAAGCACAAGAAGCTCTTGTTCTGAATCTTTTATGCACAGAACAACTGATAATAATGATCATCCTTGCTGTATGATCATTATCGTCACAGATCAAAAACGCTGTATAAATTTGCAACTCTAGAATTTTTTTTTAAAAAATTAATTTTGCTACTTGAGCGTGGTATACTTCAGTACAAAAAACATGAATGGGTGTAATACTGTTTGCGCATTAAAAAGAAGAAGAAGAAGAAGAAAAAAAAAACAAACAAAAATTGAGGCCAGATGGAGGTGATGTTATCTGATGAGCTCACACCTACAAACACTCACACAGCTTGAACTCATCATGAAGACCATCTCTCCCTCTCTCTCTCTCTCTCTCTGCAATTTCACCTCACTTCCATCATCAGGTCACAGCACCACCATCGACTGACTAACTGCACTTCCTGCCGCGAGGCCGTGTTTATCCTGGACGTGATCGACGTATTGCTGTTTTTATAATAACACAGAATTAGCTCTCCAGCCAGCCGAACAGAGCGAGCCGGTCGACGAGGTGGGCAAACAAAGAACAGAGAGCATGCCAAGAGGTGTTTAGTAAACGCACACACCCATTCTCACACAACAAACACACAGTCATACATACACACAAACAAATATATTACCACCGGTTCATGACGTTACACACCCATATTACTCGGAATGAAGCGAACAGAATGGGATGGTTTTGGTCTGTATCCAAGTGAACTGTGGTTCGGTTTGTTTCTGGTGAAAACAGGGTTTATCATAATCGTCCACATCGAAAAAAAATTGCACGAAGCAGGCTAAGCACTTAGTCTCAATGAAGTAAAATTAGCTTCCCTTTCTACATCCGTCTCCGATAATGTTTGGAAACGCAGTTCCCATCGGTACACCCTCAGAGAAGGACACACACCATTTGTTCTGCACATTTAGTGGAAGCCAGTATATTTTATCCGACTTAATACCGAAACAAAAACATAAAACTCTCTCTCTTCTCACAGAAATGTGCATTTGTTCTACTAAAATGGCTTCGATTTATTTGCTTTTTAAAATAAACAATACGGACTATATTGTAGTCACCTGACCAGAACATCCACATGTGGTTTTTAAACATCTCATTCCAAATATAAACCTGTTTTGCTGTTTTAATAACCTCTTCTCTTCTCTTCTCTTCTCTTCTCTTCTCTTCTCTTCTCTTCTCTTCGGGGAAGGGATTCCACTAGATTTTGGAGAGTGGCTTATCCATTCAGCCACACGGACATGAGTAAAGTCAATCACTGATGACGGACAAGGAGTTTCGGAGCGCAGCTGATGTTCCAGTTCATCTTAAAGGTGTTCGGTGGGGTTGAGGTCACAGCTCTGTGCAGGCCAACCAACATCTTCCACTCCAACCTTTAGAAACCTTTAGTCTTCATGGAGCTCACTTTGCGTGCTGGAACATGTTTGAGCTCCTTAGTTCCAGTAAAGGAAATTCTTAATCTACAGCACACAAAGACATTCTAGACAATCGTGTTCTTCTAAATTTATGGCAATAGTTCGGGGAAGAATCACATATTAGTGTGAAGATCAGGTGTTCACAAACTTTTGTCCATATAGTGAAGCTCAATAAGTGTGTGTAGAAATTGTTATTTACTGTACAATATGGCTAATGTTGGCACTAGTAGACTGTACCCGAGTTGCGCAAAAAAGTCAGTTCCAACCCGTCACCCATGACGCAACACTGAGTGTAAATTACTATTACAGGTTTGTCAGGATGAATATTCTTTTCTCCCCACATTCACTAATCATGTTTTTTTTTTTTTTTTTTTTAAAGAAACAGAAGATTCCTACACACTGTAGCTTTAAGTATATTGACAAAACTCCTTGAACTGAACAATTCCTTAATCTTGGAAGAGAGCAGGTGGTGTGTGGCTTATTGCTAAACAGCTATAAAGCTAACCACTACAGTGCTAAGCTGGAATTATGCATCCTCAATCATGGTGGAAGAGGAAGTGGGGAAAGCGTTTATGTAATTACGCACTGCCTCTTCAAAGTACTCAAAGAGCACAGTCGAACGCAAACACACACTCACACAGCGTACAAAGTGAGGACAAACCTGATACTCCACATCCAGCACAGCAGACGTCTAATGTGGGGAGCAGGAGAATAGCTTAAAAGTAGCTCATAAAAACTAGAATTAACTAGACAGCTGACAAAAGAATGCACGTGCGTGATCAGATAAGACTTTAGCTGTGGCGTGTGTAACTGAGTGTGTGTGTGTGTGTATGAGGTTATTAATAAAAAAAAACCACACATCACACGTGTCAGGATCTTAATGGCACGGATGACTAGCGATGTTGACTCACGAAGGATTCTTTTAAGCGAGTCAGTCGAACCTGCTCCAATCGACTCACTCTCAGAACCAAACATTACCCTTGATCGTGTTTGAGTGAAGGAGCCGAACGGGATTGGGTGTTGGATGAATTTGTTTCCGAATCTGCCAAAAAACAAAAACTCGAGGTCCAAAAAATAAAATAAAAAAAACAAAACACATTGTGATACCAGGCTTGTGCGAAGGTATGCTGTAAACATGCTAGGCTAATAAGCTATAGCAGCCTATGAAAAATATACAAATATACATCATTTTGAAAGTGGGAACGTTTGTTGCACTTAAGAAAGAAATATTATGGAAAAGGATGTGCTTTAAAGTACCGGTTGTTGTTAGCAAGAGTGTACAGTCGACCCTCGCCACTTAGCGGTTCGAATTTCGTGGCTTCATTCTATTGCGTTTTTTTCAAATACAGTATATTCATTAAAAAGTTGATCGAGACACTGAAAATGTGGGTTGCGTTCGGTTGTCTTGAGTCAATTATTTTTATTTTTTATTAACTTTTTTCCAAAAATTGGGTTGTTACTTCATGTCTAGAGAGCTCTAATAATGTTAAAAACCGTATTTAGAAGGTCGTAAACAGGTTTTCTATGCTCTAACTAC